>CAUYRH010113696.1:0-25921 GCA_963574655.1 Perodicticus potto | reverse complement strand
AAAAAATGGCCGGGCGTTGTGGCGGGCACCTGTAGTCCCAGCTACTTGGGAGGCAGAGGCAGGAGACTTGCTTGAGCCCAGGAATTGGAGGTTGCTGTGAGCTGTGATGCCACAGCACTTTGTCCAGGGTGACAGCTTGAGGCTCTGTCTCAAAAAAAAAAGAAGATGCTATTTCCTTAGTTTTGCTCCCTCTACACATCAGAACATTGACTCCATTAGTAATATAGGTCAATTTTTAAGGGTTTAAGTTGGAACTTCACAAAGAATTGGTTGAGAATTGCTAAGCCCATCCCTAATGGGGAGTAGGAGTGGTCTACATTGGGATGTGCCATTGATTGAGCTTGTGCACGCATGTACAACTATTAAGAATATGAGGGCTGCCTGGGTGTGAAGGTCCCATTCCAGCTCCCTAAGTGAGGTCAGAAGCTCCAGTCTGCCATTCCGAGGGTGTGGTTCTATTCTGACCCAGTGGGATCCTCTCCTTGCAGATTCTGCTGTATCTCATGCCGTGCTCGCCCCATGTGGTCCTGTTGTGTGTGTGTGTTGGGGGGGGTGTCTCGGTGTTGTCTCAGGAGCCCCCTCTTGAAAGCTCTTCCCAGGCTCTCCAGAGAATACTGCCTCCATCTGCATGTTCACCAGAAGGCCCGGGCACCACTGGCCTTTTGGCAGTCCTCCTAGGGCACTTTTGCCTGTTCTAGAATATTTTCTTTGAAGTGATTGAGGATTCTGAACAAGTCTGATGCATTTTTAAGGACTCTAAATCCAGAAGCTGCCTTGTCCCACTTGGGACAAGCCCTCAGCCTGGCCCAGTGAGACTGCTTGGCAAAATAAACTGGCCAGGCCCTCTGGGCTGGAGGAAAGGATTGGACAGCAGCTGAGTAATGCTCCCTAAGCCTCCCCCATGCCATGTGGGTTGACAGTTTCCAAATCTCCCTGTTGCACTTGTTTTTGTACTTTTGTGAGATTTACCTTGGAGTTGGTACAATTTTATCTCCATACAGTCCTGCAATGGCTCTTAGTTCCCCTTGGAACGCCTTGAGCAAGCCTCCCACTTCCTGCTACTCTGAATGTGACAACTCTTGGTTCTGCGGCCAGTCTCTGCAGCTGGCTCCCTCTGGCCATCTTGTTAGCCTAATGCTTTGCCCCTCCTTTCCTCCATCTGGCCTCGGACAGCAAACTCTGTCCCTTTAATGGCCCGTGTTCTTATTGGATTTCTTCCAGTCTGCTGACATCTTGTTAGAGAGGAGAAACAAGCTCTGTGGATGCTTCTGTCTTTCCTAACAAGTCTGTTTAGCTGGAGGCCGGCTGCCTGGGGATCTCAGAACACCTTACATGCAATAGGAGGTCTCAAGGACAGATGGAGAGAAATCCAAGTGTAAGGGGCAACTCAACATACCTTGTGAAATACGAACCTCCTGTCTCACAACCCCAGGCCACAGCGCCCCCATCCTGCCTGTATTCACAATTAAGGCAAGGTTAGGCTAGGAAAGAGTTCTGGAGTTAGCAAAGCTGGGGCAGTACGGAAATGGGCCACACGGCATATTCCCCGTATAGTAAAAGCTGCTTTAGTCATGGAAGAATAGTGCGGGCAGGGTGTCCCAGCTCTCCTGGAAATAGCCTTGTGACCCTGGCCAAATCACTTTGGCCTTCTTGAACTTAGCATTTTCTGAAAATAAGAGAAGTCAAAAACTGCCGTGCCTGGGGATAAAAGAAGATGAAGCATAGCAAAACTCTGTGAACAGTAATGAACACTGTTATGAGGCAGAAAGGGGAACACAGCCAAGTCCAAGATGAACCAAGGCCTTAACACGCCTGTACTGGTCTCCACATTGACCTTTCCAAAGTAGAGAAAACACACCCATGATCGGAACTGCAAGAGCTTCAGGGATGAGCATTATCTGCTGTGAGGTAGGGCAGCGGGAGCTGGAGGTGCTATGATGACCCAGCGCAGGGACAGGTGGGCAGCATCGGGCTAAGGGGTGCTGAGGAAGAGTCCCACAGACTTGGCACGCACCTGTTCACTGGGTTCTTCATTTGACAAATATGCATTGAGCATCTCCTGTGTTCTGGAGCTAGACATTCAGATTTGCTGATAAGGTGGCAGACATAAAGCAGTGTGCTCATGGGGCTTCAGACTAAAGTCACATCCCCTCCCCAGCCCGAGGGGCTCAGAGCCAGGTTCTCAGGCTGTGGCAGTACAGGGGTCCCACATGGCTGTGCCCACTTTCCTTCCATGAGCAGCACTGTTTTGCTGAGGGGACATGAGAGTGGCCTAGTTCTGTGTCATCTCAGCTAAGGAAGAAGTGAGCTCCCCCCTGCCCCTGACAGAGGCATCAAGGCCCATGTCTTGTTTGTTTGTTTTTTTTTTATTCTCCCACTCTCATTCCCCTCTGTTTATAGGCAGCCATCATGTGTATCCATTTTTTATATGTGTTCTTGAAAATGTGAATTGCTGATCTGCATGCTTGCATTTTAAATATATGTGAGCAGTATTGTTACACAGCTCATGTATGGGTTTGGGGGGGTGGATTTTTCACTCAGAGCCGTGCTGAGATTTCTCCTGGTTGCCGTGTGTCACTGTGGTACATCCGGTCCATTGTTTTCAATAGTCACATGGTCCCCGGTGTTTTGCACCTACTTGATTTTACATTTCCACTCCCCAGCGATTGTCCCTGAGATTGTCTCCAATTCTCTGCCACCATGAACAAACCAGTACGGTAATGAACATCTTCGTACACACACCCTTCCGGCTGTGTTGAGAAATTGGGGGGACATAGACCCAGGAGCGGAACTGCTGTTTCATGGGGACAGATGTACTTGCTGTAGCTAAGTGGGGCCAGGTCACTCCCTCAAAGCCTGCACTGGCTTCACCCCACACCAGTGCTCCCGTATTCCCACACCTGCACCAAAACTTAGCATTATCCTGCTTCTGATTTTTGTCCATCCAATAGGCAAACAGTGATAGCTCATTGTGGTTTCGGTTAGTATTTCTCAGACTACTAATGAGTTTGTGCATGTCTTCATTTTCCTGTTAGCCTTTATGGTTGCCCCCGTTCATAAACCACCTTGTCCATTACCCATTATTACATGAGGCTCCTGAGGTTTTTCTTGATTTTCAAGAGTTCCTTGTAACTCCTAGAGAGCCCCCTTCTCACACAGCACACACCTCTGCTGCTGTAGTTACCCATCTGGGGCAAAATGACCCATGGGGTCACCAACTCCTCAAACCTCCATCCTGGGAGACAAGGCTTGGTAATGGGATTCACACAATCCAAGTAAAGGAATCTCTCTCAGTTCCCCTCTGCCACCCTCACCTGAGGATTGTAGTCTAGGAAGACAGGTAATAGGGGGAAAAACGGCTCCTCTTCTCTGGGGCTGCTAACCTGCTGTGTCAATTTCATGAGTTAATAAGCGATTGGAGAGGGCTTAATTTCATCAGAAGAAATTGAGATCAGCCAGTGCTTCCCACTCAATTAACTTGTGCTCCTAAGAGGGCTGATCAAGGGGCAGGGGGCAGCCGATGGTTAATTACATGTTCTGGGGCCAACTACAGCTGGCGGTTCCTGCTGGCCTTCACCCAAGCAGTGAAGCGAGGTGACCCTGCTGCAGTGAGGCTGAAGCCACTAAGGACAGGGGGCCACGGATCATTTTTCTATAAATAACTGATATAGTAAAGAAGCATATTGCATTATTTGTGCTCAGAAAGCAACTTTAATTTTTTTCTTCCAATGTCCCTTTCCTTTCAAAATGTTTTCAGTGGGAAAAATCCTCCTCTCCCCAAACAAAAAGCCTTGGGCCAATGCCATTGCATTGTCATCCACTCTTAGGTGACAGGTTACTTCATTACGCAGTCTCAGCTCAGAACTTAGAATATGCAATGAGGAGTAATAATCAAAACGCTCCCAGTTTAACAGTGTTATTCTTTTTCCTTCCTCCAATTTGGATATGCTCAGGGAATAGTGGTTGGGAAGGTGGGCCACACAAGTCCCTCTGACACCTGCACTGCCCCGTCTTCTCCCTACAACCAGGCCCAGTAGCTGTTGTTTCATTTCTTGCCAGGATTGAAATCAGCAGTTCTTGCTAGTCAGAGAGCTTGGAGAAGCTTAAAACTGGCTCTTGCTTTCATGAATGTTTGTGTGGGCTTGCATAGGGTTCCCTTACTCCAGACAAACCACATCTCTATTTCAAGGGTCTCCTGCAGTCGGGATATCAGAGGGGGAGAAAGGAGTGTGCAGCACCAGACACTGGAAACAATGGGCAAGTCCAGGGAAGAGGGGAAGGGAATGGGTGAGAGATGGATCAGTCACGCAGCCCAGGGATATGGCGCCTGCAGGACAGCTCTGAATTCTTCAGTGGAGCCTTGCTTCCCCGACAGCAGCACTGAAAGAAGGAGACAAGGCAATGAGAACACGTGACCCCAGAGATCTGTCCCCTTGTTCTCGGGGTGGGGGCCTCAAAAGCCAAGACAGCTGCAGGGGTCGGGAAGCAAACCCCCTGGAGTCACGGGGTCACTCCAGATGCCGGCACGAGCCTGTCCGCCCTGTCAGCCTCCCTGTCCAGGCCTCACTGATCCTCCCCCTCTCTTCTCTGGCAGGGTCTGATGCCCTTGGCCATGATGCACCCCCGACTTCTGTCGGCTCAGGCGCAGCCTGTGTGACTGAGCCACTGCTGCCCCAGCTGTTTCACGTAAGTGTAAGGCACAGGCCAATCCTTTTCCCCAGTAAGGCACTGGGTGGGTAAGGAGCTTCAGAAAGGCCTGGTCACAGAGGGCAGCCCCTTGGGATTCTCTAGTGGACATCAGGTTTGTCATTTTCATTTGCTCCCAGCCCCTGAGTTGGCCACCACTAAATCATTCTGTCTCAGATCTGCTAGGACCTGGGTAGGAACACAGAGGCTTTCTCCTGCTTAAGAGGCAGCTGGTATGATGGAGACTCCATAGCATTGGCCTTTACATCTAGACTTCTCCTCCTACATTATAGGAGCCCCATTTGGGGGGAGTGGAGGGAAGTATATTAGTTATCTTTTGCTGCATAATAAACTACTATAAACTTAGCCGTTTAAAACAACACACATTGATTATCTTGGCATTTCTGTGGGTCAGGAATCAGGCATGGCTGGTTAGGTCCACTGCTTCAGAGTCTCAGCTGGGGCTGCAGTTTCATCTGAAAGCTCAACCAGAGAAGTACCCACATCTACTGTCCTTTATGCAATTGTTCAGCTCCTGTTGAGCAGCTGGGCTGAGAACCTCAGACCTTAGATGGCAATTAGCCATAAGACACCTTCAGTTCCGTGGCATGTGGACTTCCCACACATGGCCACTTGCTGCATCAAAATCAGCAAGGGAGAGCATTGGCTAGCCAGAGAGAAGTCAGAATCTTACATAATCTACTCACAGAAGTGACATCCTTTGCTGTATTGTATTGATTAAAAGGAAATCACAGGTCACACCCACGCTCAGGGGTGGGGGGTACATAGGGCACAACTGCCAGAAGGGAGGGAATATTTGGGGCCATCTCAGAGCCTGCTCACCATAGGAGGGAATATAAATGGAGCACTTTGCAAATGTGCGGTGCTGTTCAAGGGGCAGGGAGGTATTGTCAGCATGCGTACAGGCACAAAGAGAAAATGAGCCACCTGAAATAACCAAGAGTCTCTAAGTGTAGGAATTTAAATACCAAATTGTACCATTAGTACTGGGCCCTAGGGGAAACAGGTTGTGAGCTGGTTAGTTCATTTCATGCCCTTTACACATGCCTTTCCAGCTTAGGATTTTAAGGCCAGACTTAAACAGCCACAAAATGTCTGGGCCTGCCTTTCCCCCCACAAATTACTAGGTTTATAAGGTTTTCTTCGAGTATGCAAAGAATTCACACATACATTGTGCTTCTTCCTTGCGATCATACTTGATAGCTCTGAGGCAGAAAGTTGATACTTGATTATGTTGCCTCACGATCATCCTTGTGAGAGAGAAGTGAGAGGTATGTGAGAGCTGAGATTTTTCATTAATCTTTACTTTGTAAAGTTTCTGAGATGAGTGTCTGGTCAGTGGCACAATTGGGCCTCAAACCTGGGCCTTCAGCCACCTGGCTCTGCCTGCACTGCCACGCCCCCCCATTTCTGGACCACCGCTGCTGCACAGCCTCTGTGGTTCTGGAAGAGGGAGGCTGGGCACAGAGGGCGGTGAAGAGGAGGGTGCTGTTCTTCTATAGCTTCTCCATGATTCCCTGCCTCCGCCCTCCTGGGCACATCCTGGGGGACTAAGCCAAGCCTTTCTGGAGAGTGGATCCCTGCTGCCTTCCCTCAAGGCCACTCAGTAACCCTGTCTCCTAAGCAGCCCTCACAGTGGGCTTGCTGGGAAAGAGGGGAGGTGTTGTAGTCAAAGTGTGTAAATCCTCCCCAGGCTGAAATTCTTCTGCCTCTCACCAGATGCCCCAGGGAACCTCTGAGCATGGCCCACCATGCACCTGGGCAAAGTCAAGCTGGTCTTAAATAGTGATGCTCAGGTCTGCAGATGGGATTGAGCTGAGAGGTGCTACTTTCTGCCCCCTGGTGGTACATCAGAGTCATAACTGCCAGGCCTATGCCTCGCTGCCCTGCCAAACAATGAGATGGTTACCAAACCTGTATTAAGTACCTGCTATGTGCCAGGCATGGTGTATAATGCTGCGGGGAGTAGGGGTGGGGTGGGGGGTTGGGAGGGTAGAAAACGGTACATGGGTCATTACAAAAGTTTTGAGATACACAAAAATCAAGAAACATAAAAACCCACATGGATGGAAACAAATGAAGCCCTCCCAGCAACACCAACAGGCTGAACAATTTGAAACTTATCTGGATGAATCAGAGATGGCACTGCCAACTGTGTTTCTGGGAAGTGAAATAGTGGCCCATAACACAGTCCGTCTCAAAACTTTCACAGTGACTCATGTGTAAGACCACAACCTCTGACCCCTTACAGTTTAGTGGAAGAGTCAAGAGTTTTCCACATGAACAGTTCCCTTTTATCTCAGCAAGATAGGGTTTGGTGAATGGAACAGGGAAAGACATTGCAGTAGAAGTACAGACATGAGAACTCATCAGGATGGGCAGTCAGGAAAGGCTCTCGGAGCTTCCATGGCAGGGCAGGACTTAAACAGACAAAGATCATGACCTCCCCTACTGAAAGCCCCTCAGGAACCCCTGTCACCTCCAAGGAAGTGAAATCCCAGTTCTTTGCTGGACTTATAGCCTCTCCAGCTTCATGCCTACCCTGCGTCTATCCCAGGCTATCCAGATACCTTACAGTTTCTAGAACGCCCTAACCCCATCCCCAGGTTCTTCACACCCTGATCTGTTTGTATTGCTCTCTCTACCTTGTCTACTGGATGAGCTCTCACTCAGCTTCTAGGATTCAGCTCAGACATAGTATCTCCTATGGAGTGTCTATGCCCGAGAGTTAGTTGGGCCTCCTCTGTTCCCACAGCCTTGGTCTCTTGTCTCACGCAGTCTCATGAGCTGTGCTAAGTATCTTCTCGTCACTAGGCTATAAGCTTCTTAAGAACTAGGACAGCCTGGCAGGGCAGAGGTTCATTAGGGGGAATGCGGAGGAGGAGGAGCAGGTGGTGAGCTACAGGGAACAGGGGGAGGGCAAAGCTTTTGCAGCTCCAGCATGCAGGGGTGTCCAGCCTGGGCCCTTGAGCTGCATGCAGATTATCTGACGTTTGTTTTGCTTACCTGTGGTGTCAGATATCATGAAAATTGTGCATGGATCTTTTTTTTTCTCATCAGCTTACATTAGGGTTTATATGTGTAGTGTTTGCCCCAAGACAACCCTTATTCTTCTAATGTGTGGCAGAGATGAAAAAGGGTTGGACGCCCAATGACGGTTTGTGTCCAAATGCATCTGGTGGCCAGTGTGGTGCTGGAGTCACAGAGGCTGTGATGAGAGGCTTAATTGCCGGCTCTACTTAGATGCTCAGAGGCAAAACCAGAGAGGTTGGATAGGAAACCCTGGCACCTGGGCAGGCATAAGACGTGAAGAGTCTTCACTGGTGTGAGGAACAGAAGACCAAAGAAGAATTTGAGGATTTTAAAGTCTGGGCAACGAGGGGAACATCCAGTGTCCTTGTCCAACTCGAATGTGCCAATTAATCACCCGAGACCCCCGAAAATACAGACTCTGACTGGTTAGGCCTGTGGTGGGGCCTGCAAGGCACCCACACCACACTGGGCACCTTTGAGGGGGTCAGGAACAGGCCACGGGCTTGGTGGTAGACCTCTAGGAGTGTAGGGGTGAGCACGTGGTCCCCCTTGCACCGGGTGACCTGTCAGGGCGCACAGCTTTGTGAGCAGAGTGTGGTGGGTTCTTAGCCCCCACTTGCTCTTTGACTAATGAACAACCTGCAGAACCCTTCGGAAGCACCAACAGAGATGGAGGTTGGAGCTGGGGAGCTCGTTTGGAAGGCAGGGTGATAACCTTAGCCAAACTCTGTAATGGAGTTTGAGATGACAGTGGGACGACCAAGTGAAATGTCTGTCTGCTAGCAGTAGCAACACAGCTGGAGACCTGGACTCTGGTCTGTAGGTTTATTAATGATACACCACAGAGGGAAGAAAGCAAGAGGAGGGGTGGAATCATCTAACCATGGGCCCTTTGTGGTGGGTACCACTCTTCTTCCAACAAATCTGTCCCCTTTTTTGTCTTTCAGGTCACCGTTCCCTTTACTGAATGTAAGTGCTCAAAGCCCTTCTTCCACCCTCCAGAAGTTAAATCCCCACCCCGCCTGCTCCCTTGGTCCCTGGGAGGCTCAGAAATCCACATTCACTGGCCTGAATGGGCAGTCTGCTCGAGGCCAGGACAGCCTCGCACCCAGGGCTTGTCTCTATCCCGTTCATTCAGCCCAGTCTGGCCACAGCCTGCCGGGAGCTGCCTCTGGGCTCTCCTTGCCCTTGTCTTCCAGGGGGCCTTGAAGGAAGGAAGAGAAAGGAGAGACAGCCCCCAAAGAAGTGAGAATTTAAGCCAGGACAGAATCAGGTAGAACTTTTGAGATTGGGGCCCTGTCCCCATCCAGCCAAGGGCTTTGGGACCATTGTGCATCTGCCCCTGAGGGCAGTGATAAAGAGCTTGGCCTCTGGGATGAAGCAGGCTGGGTGGAATCCCAGCCAATTAATCTCCGCCCCAGTTCATCACATGTACAGTAGGGATAAGTAGTAACTATCCTAAAAGGGTGTTGTGAGGATTGAGCGAGACATTCCCGGAAGTGCTCGGTACCATCCTGCACGGAGGAACCTCAGGCTGCAGAGGCGTCATTCTCTGTGCCTTGGAGCCTTGTAGAGGGGATGTGGGAAGGGAGTAAGGAGGGAGGAGCGGGAGAAGAGCACTAGCGGAGAAAGACTGCAAGAACTTTTTGAAACTGGACAGCAGCAGGTCAGAATTAGCGTCCTTCCTTCCCTCCCGTAGCTGTCGCCCAGGCCCAGGCCACAGACGTCCTGTCTTCAGGAGTCCCTGCCCCTGCTGCTGTCAGGTCCCCTCACAGACAGGTCCAGGAAGGCTCCCCTGGACTGGAGGTGGAGGCAGCCACAGCTGGTCCTCCCCTTCTGCACACATCTTTGCAGAGTTTGATGGGGCGTCGGGCGGATGACAGCGGGAACGGTTGTGATCACGGGTGGAATCCTAGCTACGGTGATCCTCCTCTGCATCATTGCCGTCCTGTGCTACTGTAGGCTCCAGGTCAGTCCCCTGGGTCTGTACCAAGGCTGCCAGGCCACCAGCAACCCACGTTTTCATTAAGGAAGCAGGAACCAGAGGCCCACCTGGGGGCGGACAGAGCCCAAAGCCTGGAATGTAGGAGACATGAGTGAGGGAGGCTGGGAATTGGGGCTATTCAAAGCGGGCTGTGAACCCCCACACCCTGCACCCTTCAGGGCACCCAGAGGGAGTGTGCTGGGAACATACTGGGTCATTGTGTCTTCCCACCACTCCTGAGGCTCCAGGAGTGGTGGGAAGAGCACCATGCAGGGAGATCCTGCGAGCTGCTGCCAGCAGCCCACCAGCCCTGTCCTCAACACAGCCCTCCTTCTCCGCCTCCCCAGCTCTCAACCACAGCCTGGTCAACACACTGAGAAGTAGAGGGAAGGGAAAGGGAAGGAAATACTGGCCTGGCAGGGTTGGATACGCATACTTGTGGGAGACTTGTGGGACGCGGCCTTGGCTGTTCAGTTTTATCTCCAGCGCCAACAAAGGGCTGGGCCTTGGGACCCAGTGGAGCAGGGGCATGGGTACCTGTGTTCGTGCAGAAGTGTGCCCGGCCGAATCCACCCCCTCTCAAGTTCCCCTCTCACCTCCCCCAGTATTACTGCTGCAAGAAGAGCGGAGCCGAGGATGCAGACGAGGAGGAACAGCAGGAGCACGACCTTCCCGCGCACCCCAGAGGCTCCAGCTGCAATGCCTGCAGCTCCCAAGCCCTGGACAGCAGAGGCAGCCTGGCGCCTCTCCCTGGAGAGCCCTGCAGCCAGCAGTGTGGGGTGGCAGGAAGCCACTGCACCACCTGCTCCCCGTACATCTCCCCTTTTTACATGCGGACGGCTGACATGGTGCCCAACGGGGGTGGAGGCGAGAGGCTCTCTTTTGCCTCCACATACTACAAAGAAGGGGGGCCCCCATCCCTCAAATTGGCAGTGCCCCAGAGTTACCCGGTGACCTGGCCAGGCTCTGGGCGTGAGGCCTTCACCCATCCAAGGGCTATTAGTACGGATGTGTAACCCCCTCCACCTCTGACCCGCACACACACCTACACTGCTGCCCGGCGGGGAAGGGGGCGTCAGGTGGCCCTCCAGCAGCCCCACAAGGGCCGTCTCTGCTTCTTTGGCTTTTCTTGCTCCACAGTAGAGGGCTCACCAGGATTCAAGCTTTCGAGTGCACTGAGACCCAGGACAGGGCTGGCTACAACCTTGTGGCCCAGGGATGGGACCTGATCGGTTGAGTCTGCAGCTTTGCCAGTTTCTCAGCTGGGATGTGCCCCCGCAGCCCCAACACCACCACAACCCCGTCCAGTGCCCCCGAGCCCCTCCGTTTGCCGGGCTGTGAAAAGGAGGGCTAGGGAAAGCTAAGCAAAGGCTCTGGAGGCTTCCGGGGTGCTTGGGAGATGAAGTGTCCATGCCTGGAAAAGGGGGACAAAGGAGAGAAGAACTAAGACATTCTAGAATTTGAGAAGCAATGGGAAGGCATGGTTAAAGGCACTTCTTCAGGACTCGCTTGCTAAGATGAATCCCAGAGCTAATTCGCAATCCAGTTTCATTCTTCGGGTTACCATAGACACTGCTATGGTGTAGCCGCTCCCATAATTGAACATACATGAAATGATTCCTGAATATACCACATCTCCATTTGCTCCCTTCCTCATGGAATGCTTGAGTAGACCGTAAAGGCCATGACCTAATGTTATTTGTGGGGATTGCACGAAAAAGGGACCATCTAACCCTATCTTCCTGAAAATTCTTTCTCTGCCTTAGGAGTCAGCTGCCCTCTGCTGGAGAAACTTTTTCAAGTTTTGTTGCTAAAGTCTTAGCAAGAGCTCAGCGCTGGTGTCTGGGCCTGGCCCACCACGCTGCAGCAGGCCTGGGTGCAGTCCCGTGGGAGGGGTGTGTCTTCCCATCCCCAGGTGTGCACACACACGCCCACACAGCAGTCACCACCAGCAGAAACCCGGGGCTTTGCCACTTTCAGGAGCTGCAGAGTGGAAGGGTCTCAGATGTACTACCTAAAAAGAAAATTCTGACCCCTAGATAGCGTGCACTGACCCCCAGATAGCATTAACACGGCAAATCTCGTGGCAACCAGCTGGCTGGTGGATGGGAAGAGGGAGGGGTCCTCATGGGGCGGTGCTGCAGCAGTTGAAGCCACATCAGGTCCTCTAGAGCCTGGTGTTCTAATGGGCATCCACCCAGGACGCCGCAGAACTGGACCTCGTCATCCTCCAGGTTGGAGGGATGTGACTCAGCCGTTGGATTCCACACCTGCCAGCTTCCCTCGCTCACCTTCCTCTCCAGTCTCCTGGTGATGGGCCATTTATTGCTATCTCACTCTAGCCCCCGTCCCACTCCCACGTCCCGCTTAGAACTGGGCAGTGGCCGTAAGCCTTTTGAGTAAGTACGCGTGATGAGTCTTCCTGCTCCTCTGCAGATGCTGCCCCTCTCCTTCTAAAGGCATAACCCCCCCAACTCCTCAGTCACTGAATGCTCCTGGGCAGGGTGCAGTAAGGAAGTAGGGATGAGGAAGGGAAGGCACATCTTTTGCATCACCTTATTCGGGCACTTGTCACCTTGCATCTTGATCTGGAATTAAAGCGCCCTGGGTTAAGAAGCAGACAGCCAGGGTTCTAGTCACATTTTAGTCACTTATTATCTCCAGGACCAGTCACTTCTCTGAGACTCCATTTTCTCCAGGAAAACAAAGGCTTGTCCAGACAGACTCTGAGGCCCTTAGCGCTCCACAAAGCAAGGACTTCCTAAAGAGATCTGCCTGCCAGGCCACCCCCTCCTGCTCTAATCCTGGCAAGAGCTGGATGTACTTACCAGCTGTCTGGGCCTGTGTGCAGGGATGCTTGTTGAAAGATGAAAGACCACAATAAAACACAAGATTAGCAACCAAACCATTGTAATTGTCAGTGAAAATGCAAACATGTTCATCTGACCCTCCTACTGAGAGACCTGAAATAGCAACACCAAGAAGCCGCTCAAAGGCGAGGTAATGAGCTCTGCCTCCCAGTGCAGCTCTAACATACCCTCACCGGGCCAGCTGCACCCCCTGATGGGCTGCTGAGCTGGCAGCGCTTCCCACTTCCTGAAAAACCAGCCCCAGTGCCTTGCTTTCCTGGAATCCCCCAGCAGCCATGTCAACATCGTCAATCATCTCCTTCTTGCTTCTTGCCCCTGATCTATCAGGGTCCCTGCGTACAAAGCATCCTATGTGATCCCATTTCCTCCTATAGCTTTTCCAAGCTAAATCCCATCCTTCCCCACGCAGCCCACGTTGCTCAGGGCATGGGCTCCCACCCAGCCTCGAGATGGCCTGCCCACCTTGCTGTAGCCACACAGGCCTACCCTGTGGGAAAGGAAGGTCCCCTGTTCAACTGCACTCTGTTTTAACTGTGGAGTCTGTTGTATGGGACACTATTTGTACGTGTTCCCAACTTCACCATACCCAGGAAGAGGAGGGCAGGGGAATACTCTGTTCTCTCCACTGTCTTCCTCCATCTCCACGACTCCCGCTATAGATTTTTTGTCTTGCATCTTTGATAACTTGGAGTGGCAACCAAGTGAATGTCAGAATAAACGAAGAATTTGAAATACAAATCCCATTGGGTCTTTTATTGTCCAACTGGGAGAGGGCAGTTGGACATGGATTTGAGAATGAATATTGCCTTTCAACATCCAGACATCCATTTCCAACACCAAAATCTACCAGCTTCCTGCCCCCTCCTGCTTACACAGAACCGAATCTTTTCCATGTTGTTGCCAGGCGCCCAACACATCAAGGGAAGATGTGCTGTTTCTTAGGGAAGGAGATTTAAAGTGTATTTGCTGCTGTCCCCCAGGGGAAGCGGCCCTTCTGGAACAGGCTCCCTTACCTTCTGGGCCTGAAATTTTCCCCACCTGTGTAGCTCTGGGTCAAATCAACTCTCTGTGGTCTTGGGAGACTCTGAGTGTCACATGACCAGCCCTTTGTTACCTGGAAAAGGAGGGAGGGGGTGGGTGGGACCATCCTCAGCTCAGACCCTAGGGGTGACTGCAAAGCAGGAGAGGTGCGGAGTGGGGGCTGGAGAACCAGGAAATAGCTTCGTGTGTGGAAGGGGAGAAAGTGTGTGTGTGCGCGCGTGTCTGCGCGCACACAGTGCTTTCTTTCCACCTCAGGGCCACAGCGAGCCCTGACTACAGGCATCAGGCAGCCTGACCTAAGCAGGTCACAGCCCAGACCCCTGGCCCTTCCCTAGTCCCAGTGGGGCACAGCTTCACCCCCAGCCCAGGGAACAGCTGGCAGCAACTCTGGCACCACAGGTCTGAGAACGAAACTGGGTCCTGAAGCAAATCTCATCACTGCACCTCCAGCCTCTTACCCGACACTCAGCGCACCTGCCTGGCCTCAGGCTGGGTAGCAGGCTCACAACCTGGCGGGCTCTTCTCCCTGGCAGCCCTTGACCTCCCTGAGCCTCAGAAACAGCAGTCAAGGGGGAGACTGTCGCCCCAATACCCATGGCCTCTCTGACTGACACCTCTGCACTAGATACCACCAGTGCGTCATCCAACCCAGGTCCCCAAACCCTGTCCCTGGGGTTTCTGCAGGGACTTCAAGGAGAAGCTTCTTACACCATAAAAACTTCTCACCCAAGTTTGCAAGAGCTGCTCCGAGACCACTGATTATTTCCGGGGGTTGATAAACATCTGAGACCCCCAGGGCAGCTCAGCAGCAAGAAAAGGTGCGACCAGGAGTGCCCTCCAGCCTGCTCAGAAGGCCAGCGGCCCACACTCCTTGTACCTCAAGCGCAGACGGAAGCATTGCCCAGACAACAGTGAGAGGGACGGCTAGTGCCGCGCCCTGGTTCAGGCTGCTCGTCCAGGCCCCTGCCTGTCTGGCCCCTCCTTCCACACTCCTTGGGACCCCTCATCCCAATGGCCACTATTCCTCCATGCCCATCATCTCCCCAGGGCAGAGCCCACTGGAACATGCTCTCTCAGAACACATGGTCATGTGACACAAACCCCAGGTTTCTGGATACCTAGACAGCGGGCCTCAGGACACTCACCAGCCACCCCATCCTCCAGCCCACCCAACAGCACCCTCCACATAGCTGGCATGGTGCTGGGAACGGTGGGGTGGGGGCAGCCCCTGGGCCGCCAAGCTGGCACCTCCCGGCCCAGCGGACCCAGCCACTTAGCTATGGTAGTTAGAGCACAGGATTTCAAAGATGACTTCAGTTTGAGTCCTGGCTCTAGAGTCACACACTTGCTGTGTGACTTCGGGCAACTTTTTGAACTTCTTTTTTTTTTAGACAGAGCCTCAAGCTGTCACCCTGGATAGAGTGCCATGGCATCACAGCTCACAGCAACCTCCAATTCCTGGGCTCAAGCGAGTCTCCTGCCTCCGCCTCCCAAGTGGCTGGGACTACAGGCGCCCGCCACAACACCCGGCCATTTTTTGGTTGCAGCCGTCATTGTTGTTTGGCGGGCCCGGGCTGGATTTGAACCCGCCAGCTCAGGTGTACGTGGCTGGCGCCTTAGCCCGTTGAGCCACAGGTGCCGAGCCCTTTTTGAACTTCTTAATGTCTCAGTTTCCTCATTCTGTAAAATTAGAATCATAAAATCATAAGGCCCAGCTTTTTTTTTTCTTTTAAGACAGAGTCTCACACTGAGTAGAGTGCTGTGACATCATCATAGCTCACAGCAACCTCAAGCTCCTGGGCTCAAGTATCCTCCTGCTTCAGCCTCGCAAGTAGCTGGGACGGCGCCCACCACCATGCCCATCTAATTTTTCTATTTTTAGTAAAGATGGGGGTCTCTCTCTTGTTCGGGTTGGTCTTGAATTCCTAAGCTCTGACAATCCTCCTGTCTCAGTGTCCTAGAGTGCTAGGAAGACAAGCACGAGCCACCGATCCCAGCCCTAATGCCTCCTTATTCCACTGTGAAAATTATGCAAGCTGATGCCTGGCACACACGGTAGCCACCATCGTTAGTAGGATTTATAGACAGACCTGAATCTGAGTTGGGAGGCAGCAGGGACCCACAGAGGGGCTGCTGGGCATCAGGGCAGAAGATCCTGCTGGCTCGACTCCCCTCTCCTTCCCCACCCCCAGCCTTTGCTAAGCCCTTCCCACCTTGCCTCCTCTCCCTTCCCTTGCCGGGTATTTCCAGGACCACCCTCCCCCTTGCTTAATAGGCCTCTCACTTCATTTGAAACTCTTCCTCTCCGGGGAGGTGCCTGTGGCTCAACGGAGTAAGGTGCCAGCCCCATATGCCACAGGTGGCGGGTTCAAACCCAGCCCTGGCCAAAAAAAAAAAAAGAGAGGGAGAGATACAGTCTCATAAAAAAAAAAAAGAAAGAAACTCCTCCTCTCCAGTAACTGCCTATGACTCCCCTCAGTCTAGGACTGCATTTTTGCCTCACATTTGCCCCATGAAAGTGAATGAATGAAGGAGAGTATTCATAATCCAACTCAGAACATATTTGGCTCTGCTTCTGGCTTCCAAGTTCAAAACTCAGGTTTAAAAGGCGGTCCAGAAGGGACCAGAGAACCCCCAATGCTTCCTCAGGAGCTTGGATCCCTTTGCTTGTTCATCTCTGGCTCCACTGGCTTCCTGCAGAACCTGCTGCCCTCTCTGGCTTTACTGCTACCAAGAGCAGGCAGGGATGCCAGGAGTTACTGGGGAGGGTGGAAGGGCAGGAGGGAGGGTGCCCAGAGGTGTGGCAGGGAGGGAAGGGAATGCACTCATAGAGAACACCATCTACATCCCCCAGAGTTAGGAAACCAAAGGAGAATCACCCAGGGACTGGACTGCCACGCTGGACCGCCAGTACTGGCTCTGTGGGACCTGCCTTCCCTCTGCCCTGAACCTTCCTCCCAGGCTCCATGGAAAACGAAGAGAAATGATGATAAAGCTATAAACCCTAACCTGTGAGTCACAGGGCCCTCTGTTCCCTGACCAATCATCCTATGATCACTTAGGTCCAGTGGGTGTAAACTCCCTAAGAAACAAAATCAAGGTTCTTTCTCTATTCAAGTTAAAATGACTCTGCAACCTTGTCGTGCCCTTGTTCACGTTCACAAATACAGATGCTTCTCAATTACCATGGGGTTATAAACCCGTAGTTTTAAATTGAAGTTATCATTAAGTCAAAAAAGCATTCAATACACCTAACCTACCTTAAATGAGCTCAGAACACTTAACATGAATCTACAGTTGGGCAAAATCATCTAACACAAAGCCCATTTTGTAATAAAATATTGGCGATTCCATGTAGCTTATTGAACCCTATTCTGAAAGTGAGAAACAGAAGGCTTTATAAGGGACTTAAAGTGTGATGTCTACTGGATGTGTACCACTGTTGCATCACTGTAAAGTTAAAAAATTTTAAGTGCAACTATTATTAGTTGGCACCTGTATTTGTCACACGACTTACTATGTGATTTAGCTAAGTTTTCTACGCAATTTGGGGGAATGTCATATCCATAGACTTATTTCCACTTCAAGGTGAGTTAAGGCAGCTGGACTGGTGCCAGGCAACTGAAATATGGCATGTAGGACCCTGTGGGCTTAATTCTGCCAGTTCTATAAAAGAGCATCAAACCACTGCCCTTGCACCCTGGAAGGAGGATGGCCGGCAAGATTTGGACAGCCCGCCAACACCACTAAGCGCCACCACACATCTGCCTTCAGCTTTTCCGTACCCTGCTGTGGGAACCAAGAGAAGAGGGCTTCCATCTGAGCAGTTCATAGTACCTTTGCTTTTTCCTCTTTTCTCTTTTCCTAAGCAAGGTAAAGGGTAAAGAAATAAAACCTGTAAGTCTGCTCTTTGGCACTTTGCTTGTCAGAGTTTTTGTTCTGGATCTAACAACTTGAGTTTAACAGAGGCCTGACCCTTCTCTAAAAGTCCTCTGGACTCTTCCTTCAAACATATAGGCCCAACCAAGAGAGAGGCCTTTTCTAGAAAAACATGTTTTACTGTTACCCACAATGACAGTGTCGTTAGGGAGGCCACAACTCAAACCCTAGGGAGGGAGCTAACTCTTCCCAGGTAGGAATTCTCAGGTTGGGTAGAAGGATGGAGGAACCTTGCCCTCAGAAGTTTCACTGAAAAATCAACTCACAATAAAGCAGATTAATAAGAGAAAAGTCATCAAATTTATTTGACCTGTATACATAGGAACCCCCAGAAAATGAGTTTTGTTTCTAAAACTAACAAAGGACCACGCTATCCCCTGAGTGAGTTTGTGTCCCCCTGAGACATTTTGAAGTTACTGCAGAGGCCTGACTCTCCTAAAAAAATCCTCTGCACTCTTTCCCCAAACCAAAGGGCTCCAGAATGCCAGAAGACTCCAAACCCCAGACCCCCAGATACTGCAGGTCTCACTAGCCCCCCAGCCCTTCTCTTGACTCTGCCTCCCTTCCACTCCACCCAGCTCTAATATCCCCATCTAAGGAGGAGTCATAACCTGGTGACAGTGAAGGAGGAGAAGCCTACAGGAGAAAAATTAAGAATTGAGAATGTTAAATAAGATGAAAGTTGTAACATAAAATGCACCTGAGATAAAGAAAAACTGGAAGGACACACACAAAAAACTCAAAGTAGTTTTCTGTGGGAGGCTAGATGTGGTGGCTCCCTCTGTCATCCCAGCAGTTTGGGAGGCTGAGGTGGGAGGATTGCTTGAGGCCCTGGAGTTCAAGCCCAGTGCTGGCATCAGTGCACGGCTTCCCCAGGGGGTACTTTGAAGGTGACCACAGTGATACAAGGTCTGACAATGAAGATGGCAACCCCATCCTAGAAAACCAGCTACATAACACAGTGCTGAATACCACTGTGGTCTCCGCCAAAAAAAAAAGCACAGGCTTTGGAGTCTAACAGCCCCTGAAATGGAGCCAGCCTCTCCCACTTCTGTCTGTGTGATGCACCTGTGCTGTCCACACTCATTTCTTATAAGGTGGTTTTGAGTTTTGAAGGAGAGATCCTATCGAAAGAGTTCAATACTAGTAAGTACTAGTCAATGTGCTGTTTATGATCTAAACAGAGACTCAAACAGTATTTCTTAAAAATACTGGGGTTTTTTTATATCATGAAAGTTAGAACTTCACCAATAAGAGTTTTTATTCATTTATTTTTTAAGAGACAGTCTCACTTTATTGGTAGAGTGCAGCGGCATCGCAGCTCACAGCAACCTCCAACTCCTAGGTTCTTTTCTTGCCTAGCCTCCCGAGTAGCTGGGACTACAGGTCCCCGCCAGCATACCCAGCTATTTTTTTTGTTGCAGTTTGGCTGGGGCCGGGTTCGAGGGGCCGCCACCCTCGATATATGGGGCCGGCGCCCTACCCACGAACCACAGGCACCGCCCTAATAAGACTTTTTAGACTTGAGACATAGTATCTTCCAGCTGCTTCTAACTGCAATGCAATCACAAGGCTAACCTCAGTAGAGTTTAGTAGGTGTCAAAAGACAAACTACACAACAAATGAGAAGTTATCAAATTGACTTGTAGCATTCTTTATATGAGGCATGCAAACAAGATGGTTTTTAAAGGCTGCCTGAGACAGCAATATTTGCAGACAGCAATCCCAGCATCACAGAGACCGCCAACAAGCAGTGTTGCTTACGTAACCTGCGTGCTGCACACGAGCAGTCCCAGTTTCAAATCCCCGCGGTACTCTTCCTGACTTGGGACGCAGGGTCCAGCAGGCCTGTGGCTTCAGCTCTACTCATTTTGAGTTTTTATCCTGCTTCTGATCTTCAAAGATGTATCTCTTTTTAAACCTGGCTCTCTTTTAAATTTTTCCTTGAAACATTGGATCTATTATTGTTGTGTTTAGAGTTAGAGAGGAGTGCCAGCCCCTAGTGAGAACTTCAAATGGCATCTCAGGTAATATGATAATAAAGGGCACTACAAAATTAATAGTTCAGCTTAAATATTGATTTTTAAAAATTAGGGATACTAGAAAGCATCAGGCTACAGATCCAAAAGAGCAGTTAAAATACTCCTTTTTAGGTCGTGTATGGGGGCCTTCTGTGGACCTTGAAGTCATGTGGGTAGACTTCCCCTGCACATATACAAAGCAGGATTTGTCCACTTGTGTTTTTCTTTTTTCTTTTTTGAGACAAGAGTTTCATTTGGTGCTCTGAGTAGAGTGGCCGTGGCTTCATAGATCACAGCAACTTCAAACTCTTGGGCTCAAGCAATTCTCTTGCCTTAGCCTCTCAAGTAGCTGGGACTACAGGCACCAGCTGCCACCACGCCCTGGCTAGTTTTTCTATTTTTAGTAAAGAGGGTTTAGTAAAGGGTTTCACTCTTGCTCAGGCTGGTCTTGAACTCCTGAGCTCAGGCAATACACCTGCCTTGGCCTCACAGAGTGCTAGGATTCTAGGTGTGAGCCACTGTGCCCTGCTCCACTTGTTTCCTTTCCTTAAAGTTGCTAAGATCTTGACCTGGTAACTAAGATCTTTTCTAAGCTCCAAGGAGCTGTGTCTGCACCAAACATTCCATGATCCAAACTGCAACTTCAGATTTTGTATCATTTTTATTATAGCCTGCTTAAAATTACAACTTCTACAGTAATTAATTCATAGTCACTCCCTCCTTTATCAATCAGTGCTGAGGCCTGTCCATTCCTAGGTATTTACAGCATGTAACATCTGCTAGTGGTGAATATATGTTTTAAGGAAATCTAGTAATCTGCTAGTAATCTAACGTGTATTTTTGGAATGAGTATTAAGAAATCCTATGCCCTTTTAGGCTCATCTGACACTTGACTATAGCCCATGTCACTAAATTTCACATCTTATATTGCCAACTTCTGAGAGTTCCTATTTTTCTAAGCTGCAGAAAAAAAATCTTTCAGGTTTTCAAAATTCAATTCAGAATTGGTAGAAAATAATCTGTACTAAATTTCTCTTTCCTTCTCACAAAAAGAAAAGTATTCTGTAAAACATGTCCATAAGTCCTCTAGTTTTAGTTGGGTCTAGATGGCAGGGGGTGGGGGGCGTGTAGAAGCTGGGAGAAGGTTAGGGGCTGATACTGGTATTCAGCTGCTTCTGTTATTTTATTTTTTTGAGACAGAGTGTTACTATGTCGCCCTTGGTAGAGTGCTGTGTCATAGCCCACAGCAACCTCAAACTCTTGGGCTTAAGCAAGTCTCTTGCCTCAGCCTCCCAAGTAGCTGGAACTACAGGTTCCTGCCACACGCCCGGCTATTTTTGGTTGCAGTTGTCATTGGTTTTTTAGCAGGCTCAGGCCAGACTCGAACCCGCCACCTCAGTATACGTGGCCGGCGCCCTAGTCACTGAGCTATGGGCGCCAAGCCATGCTTGTTACCTAATTCTAGACTGGTAACATTTCAGGGCAGGGATTCTTAACACACCGCTGCCTCCCCAATCCCAACACACAAGATGAGGGACGTTCACATTTAAGAAATACCTTCACAATAGCACACCCCAGGGTGGGAGCCATCCCCAGGGACCTATTTACTACCCAACCTTCTCTCCCCTACTCAAGAAAGCCTTGTTAGGGAGGAACAGCACATGAAGAATGTGATGTGACTCCCGGCAGTGTCAGTACCATAAATGCCACCTGGCCCTCACTGGACTCTAGCTCTTCAGCTGAACGAAAGCGATTTCCTTTCCCACTGTTAATGACCACATGCCCATTTCTATAAACTTAATATTTTTGGAACTTTAATCAAGACTCAGTCAGCTGAGAAAAATTAAGATTTATTTTTGGTAATAACCAGACAACTAATCTGAATAAGGCACATTCTTCAACATCCATTAGAAACAAATGCAAAAGCAATCAAAGTTACATAGAAAGGGATGCCAAGAAGCCTGACATTAACACTGGCAAAGCCCATGCATTTGTCAAGTACAAATAAGCAAAATGCAGTTGGGTTTGAACATCAGCATGCTGCTGCTTTCTCATGTGACAGGGATGGCAACATGTTTAAATTTCATGTGATCTCTGATGAACCAGGAGCAACTGCCCGGATGAACCAGGAGCAACTGCCCGGAGCTTTGCGTTAACAAGGGCCTGGTTTCGGCTGGAGAAGGAAGGCTGCTGCGTGTGGGCGATGGGTGGCAAGAGTCAATACCTTGCCAACTCTGCCTACTCAATGTTACTCAGCCTTTTGCTTCCCAAGTCCAAAATGTTTTTGGTTCGTGTAACTGCTCTTAGCCAAGGGCAAATTTAGTTTATGAGCCTCACTGAGGAAAATGGGAGAACATTTCCCTACAAGAACCAATTTATGGACGTTTGAAGACATCAAAGCAAGCTGACACAGACACCGTAGGTAATACTGGAAGGAAAAGCATTGAAGACTAAATTATTAGTCTTTGCAGATAAGGGGATACTGACTGTGTTTTCAGGCCATTTGAATCAGGTTAGTGCTCTTTACTGTAAGAAATTAAAGGGCAGCATATTAGTTGGAAAAGAATTTTAACAGCCCAGCTTCAGTCTAAATGAGGCAAATTTAGGCCCTTATCTTTAGGTATTTCACAACCTAGTATCTAAAACTTGACATTAGTAAAAATAGGCTTATTTTAAATTCACCTGGAGAAAATTTTATATGAATATTGAACTTTAGATATTTTCCATAAAGACAAGCATTAACTTCCCACTGAACAAGTGATATAGTGTTCAAGGTACCTGAATTTTGAACAAAAGCCAAAATCACCATGACTTCTCAACAAATAAATTTTACAATGAAATATATGCTGATTGGTGAACAAGACATTAAAACGAAGGAAGATTAGCATTTAACTACGTATTTGACTTGAAAAACAAGTAAAAACTGCTTTTATAAAATGGTATATTAAGGTCTTTATAACAATATATTGTTTTATTTTTACAATTATGTTTCATTTTCAAATGATAAAAGGTCTCATGTTGCTATTTCAAAGTATTTCTGTACAAATAAACCGGTGTATGGATGTAAGCCTTATCCCCATTAAGTGGTACCCCTAATAGAATAATTATACTTTCTATTTAACATTAGTTCTTAAAGTGCTAGAGACCTATATAAATGCTGCATAAAAATTTTGATCAGATATATGGCAAACACAGAGCTAGTGAAGTTCTTGCTGAATTATTATCACTCTCACATGCCATATTTGTTTGTTGTATTTTAACATCAATGCTCATTACGCTTCCTGTCTTTAACAGATATAAGTATAAATCAAACAAAAGCTATTTAAAGGGTCAAAATCATCTCAGTGGCTAGCACTATTTAGTTGATTCATTAGCTAAGAGGCCGATGAATTACAGGCATGCTGAATCTTTTTGTTTTGTTTTGAGACAGAGTCTCACTTTGTCACCCTCTGTAGAGTGCTGTGACGTCACAGCTCACAGCAACCTCAGACTCTTGGGCTCAAGCGATTCTCTTGAGTAGCTGGGACTACAGGTGCCTGCCACAAAGCCTGGCTATAGGCATGCTCAATCTTAACTTCCATAAGCCCATAGGTTTCCAAATGAAATGTATTACTTTATTTGTTGATTTTAAAAATAGAAACAGAAACAAATTGGCATTACTATCTTCAGTGATACAAACCCCTGACACTTCTCTATCCCTGGAAACTAAACAGAAAACCTAAAATTTACCCTAAGGGGGGGAAAAAAAAAACCCAATCCAAAGACAATTTCTCATTCCACCATTTGCTTCTATAATTCTGGTGTTACTCAATAAGTAATGTATATTAATATATAATGTAACTAAAGTTGTTCTGTAGTGATTAAATGGCGATGTTCAGTTATGATGTATGATACCATATGTCCACAAATTGTTTTTCCAAGTCAAATAAGCAAGTTATCTGTTATAATAATGAAAAATAAACTACCAGATACACAAAGAAAATTTGAAAAATTTAAAAATGTAAAATTTCTATTTGTAAACAAATAGTAATTAACCTAAGAGAATATATTAGATAACAGATTCTAATTATCTGTACACTTATAAAATACATAGTTTGCACCTTAAAATTAATTATTTTATTCCTAAGAGGACCCAGAGTGAATATACTGCCTCTCTTTAAAATGATTTTTGAAATAGTGGACAAAAAACTGCAAACAGTCTCAGTTGATTGCACTTACACATGCAAAGTGTTTTTTAAAAGAATAAACAGTTTTAAAAAAAGGAACTGTGACTTTTAGACATTTATTTTTCTAAACTCTATTGAAAGTAAGAGATGAAAAATCATGCTCAACTGAAGGAACAGTGAATCTCTGTATCAACTGCGGTCTGAGTCACCACAGAGATGAGGTACGTATACACCGTACTGGTTCCTTCACAGACCTGAGGTAGCACCGGGCAGCAGGCTGACATAACAGTTCTACAAGGCACCACTGGTTTTGTGTGATGTAATGCTAGCATCTAAGCTCCAGAAATATAGAAAATATTGAATATGGTATATTCAATGGTATGAATCTATATGGTATATAGATATTTTTTTTTTTTGCAATTTCTTTTGGTTCCATACTGGATTGGCATTGATAGTACATTCACTATGCTTTGTGTTCAGGTCTTTTTCGCAATCTATTGCGAGATTCCTTCAAAGTCCCAAACCCAAATTGCTCCTTCAGGTAAGCCCCTATGCCCCATTGAGCACAATTGAAGGCTTTGGTTTTAACAGATTTATGTTTTTCCTGTGGCAGGTATTTTCACATAGGTTCTTCCTCATATCTTTGTAATCTTTTGGTAAGATCCATTATTTTCTTGGTGTTTCCTAAAATCCTCCCATACTTGAATCACATGACTTCTTTAAAATATATATATAATATGCATATATTGAAATATATATATATGTGTGTGTGTGTGTGTGTGTATATATATATATATATAAATAAAAACTTCATAGAAACAGAGATGCCGAAACCTACTGAAACATTCCCGGGTCAGGGTGACAGTCCACACAATGGCACAGACCCTTTGATAGGTCAAGCTCATCTTACTAGAGTTCTGCTTTCAGAGTTCAAATGCTAACTCAACCACTACTGTCTCCAGTCACACTGTTCTTGCTTTATGGTCATAAAACTTGGTCCAACAACTAATAATGGCCATTACAACCTCTGAGAATCTATTAACCCTTTCTGCCTCCCCTCACTATTATATCACTTGCACTTCTCTAATTCTTAACTTTTAGTTAACTTGGCCCTTCTAGTTAGTCAAAAACTGAGCTGCATTACATAATGTGCCACCACTGCATAGCAAATAAACTGATAAAGTTATACCAATGTGCCCACATACAATCTACTATTGAACTGGTTATTAAAAATCTGTTCTGCTGAAAAGGCCTTCAAACTCTCATCCTACACAATTATTTAAAAACCCATTTAGACAGAAATGATGATTAACAAAAATGGAAAGCATCAGAAACATGCCAGTAAATGCTAGCTTATACATTCTGCTGTTCATCTATAGATGTTTATCTTTCTTTTCTTTCAGATTTTTTTTTTTTTGGCTAGGGCCGGGTTTGAACCCACCACCTCCAGTATATGGGGCCAGCACCCTACTCCTTTGAGCCACAGGTGCCGCCCCTAGATATTTATCTTTCATAAATAGTATATCTATATAATAAACCTATATTTCATTTTCTTCCTACTTTTAAGTTTTAATACATTCATTTTTTTCCTACCCATGTTCTATCTTCTAAGATGTTTTTTCTCTTAATGGTTTTCAAACTTCATTTTCAGTGAAACTCTGTTTGAATGAAATCTTATATAACACATAAAAGTGTTAAAAACAGAAACTGCTCTGAAATGGGGGAGGCAGTAAGACACAGTTTGAAAATTACTGCTCTAAAACATTCAAGAAAGCTGAAGTAAAGATAATAGCCAATTAGGCTCGACGCCTGTGGCTCAACGGGCTAAGGCGCCAGCCATGTACACCTGAGCTGGCGGGTTCGAATACAGCCCGGGCCCGCCAAACAACAATGCCAGCTGCAACCAAAAAATAGCTGGGCGTTGTGGCGGACACCTGTAGTCCCAGCTACTTGGGAGGCGGAGACAGGAGACTCGCTTGAGCCCAGGAATTGGAGGTTGCTGTGAGCTGTGATGCCATAGCACTCTATCCAGGATGACAGCTTGTGGCTCTGTCTCAAAAAAAAAAAAAAAAAAAAAAAAAAAGATAATAGCCAATTAGAATTTCTTCATTTCTTCCAATGATTATAAACAATTTCCCCATTTATTTCAGTATTTTGTCT
>CAUYRH010113693.1:0-11833 GCA_963574655.1 Perodicticus potto | reverse complement strand
GAAAGTCATGGGCCACAACATGGAAGAAACCTCTGCCTCTAAATGATCACATGGAGCTGATTGTTAAGAGAAAAATAATCCTTTTTATTGTTTGAGTCACCGAATTTTGAATGTCTCTGTTACAACAGTTTAGTTGAACATGAAAATCACTATGTAGAAGTGTGGACTACTATTAAAATCTCAAAGTATGGGGACTCAGTTTAGTGGGAGGGTGGAGGCTGCAAAGAAAAGATACTGTAGGGTAGAAAGCTGATGGCCCGTGTTATGTATCTTTACTGTCAGTGATGAGTTGAAAAGCAGGTTTTAGACCCATGTATCCTTTAGTACTAGGGAAAAATGTTGCACAAAGCCCAACTCTTGATGATTCCTGCTACCTTTAGGTTTACAAAATATAAGACTTCAAAAAAGAATGGGCCATTATTTTTCAAGAAGAATAGAACTTTGCTAAGAAAGGCTCTGACGTATGTGTTAATTTTATACTTTAAATTGATACAGGGTTCAAAAATTGGGGCCTTAACAGGGTGGGAGGAATCAGCAGCTTCTGTATTCCAATAGCAAGAGATAATGAATATTGTTCAAAGATGTTCTTGCATCTTCCCATTAGCCTTAGCTACCATAAATGATCCCTAAAACAATCTTAGACTCCTCCAAATATGCATCAGCAGGAAGCACGGTGCAAAAAATGTGAGGTCCTCAAGACTTCTGTACCCAATTCAGATGTGATCATGCATAAATCCATTTATACATTAGGGTAAGGAAGAACCTTCTAGGAAATCTGGCATATCTCCCAGAAAAGAGAACCCAGGCTGCCAGACATCCAAAAACTTATTTCGCTGCTATTGCTAAGTGCCTTCCAATCTCTGCTTGGCAGGATTTTGTAACTGCTATTCTTCTGAGTCTTAAGTTTTCCCTTCCTCTGTTTTCCTAATGGCAGCTTCTACTGCAGTTATTCTGTTCTTTTTTGACTACTTTATATTGAGTGTTTCGTATGGGGAAGAAGGTTGAGAGTGGGAAAGATAATGTCTCTTCTTTTACAGATTGTCAAACTTCGGAGAACGACCTCAGGAACTAAAATAGAGGACTGCATATTTCCCAGAGATTCCAGATTTTGAACTGGTTGTAGTAATTAAAATTAAAATTGGGTTTTCTCTAGAAGAAAGCAGAGTACTTTGTTTATTTTCTAAAGGAAGGAAGGACATTCACTCACATTGGGATGACTGGAGGGTTGAGCTATATGAAGAAGAATTCTAGTTGTTCCCTTCTGAAACCCGTTTGCCCCTTTTCCCATAAGAAACTGACCAACTCAAGATGACATTTCCTAGTCGTCTTTACATTTGAGTGTGTTCATGTGCACAGTGATAGGAAAATATATTTTTTTGAATTGCTTAAAAGCAAATTCCTCTCCTCTACTTTCTTTTTTTTTTCCCCACAAGATGTTCTTTTATTTATATAATTTCATTCATTTTTAGCATAGACTGTTACATGAAAAGAAAATGGAGATTCAGGGAGATTAAATGATTAATTACAGTCATGTATTGCAAATTGCAAGTCTGTGACTAAGAATTTACCACTTCAGAATCCAGTTTTTTGTTTATTTTTCATTATATTGTAGCTTCCATACTTGCTATAGTCACTCTTGGGAGGAGAAGATGACTTCAGGAGGTCAAAGAACAAAACAATTGATTTCCTGTCACTGAGTTTAGCAAAGTAGAGATATCCTGACACATTATTCCTTTACATTGTGTAGTAGAATTGTAAAATAGAACTATGAATCAGATAATTGACTGGGAGAGTGGACAACAATGCTGGTGAATGGTGCCTGCTGTAAAATGTTTGGGAATTAAGCATACCAATTGGAAAGGAGAGGGAAACATCATGACAGAAAAGCAATTCTAAGATTTCTCTCTCCCACTCTCCTCTACTTTCAATTTTAATGCAACTGGCTGGAAATAATAATTGCTAGAGCCACTTTGGAACACTCATACTAATGATGGCATCCCGCTAGTCTGGATTTCTGAATGGTCCTGTGGAGCAGAGGTGATCTACCTGACCTAGTTTATTATGTATGAGAGATAAATGTTTCTTGTATTTGAGCCACTGAAATGTGGGGCATCCTTATTATGGAAGTTTAGCCCATATCCTAAATAATATAATAGGCAATTAAAATAGTCCCTTAAAGATTAACAGGCATTCAGTAAGTATTTGTTGAATGAATAAATAAACGAATAAAAAGAAGTAAAGGGAGATAATATATTTGAGCATGAATAATCTTACATTTTGCTGTGAATATTTTTATAGAATTTTGTGTGTGCCTCAGAAGGGATGTCACTTATATTGACATCAGTGGGAACAGTAAAGGAATCACTCATTTCCTTTCTGACATAAATACAATTCAGAATAAGGGTATAATAAATTAATTGATATTGTTCATACCTTCTCTATTCTGCTTATTTTTTTAATAATTTTATTTCAGTTTTTTTAGTGTCTAAGGTCTTAAAGCCAAAAAGCCAAAATATTGTGCAAATTTTACTAATAATTAGATATTATTTAAATAAATGCAGCTAACATATATATCTTGATTTTATATATGTGTCAGTTGCTAGGAAAATTATATCTTCCTTAACTATCTAAGTTCCAAATCACTGATAATTATCATAATTTTAATTAACAGCTCCATAATTGTAACTGTATGTTTAGAACTTGATTACTATATTTTCTGAAATATAAGATGGAATAATAGTAAATTGAAAATTAAATAACCCTGTTTTGTTTATACAGAATTCATTTGTCAATTTTTATTCATATTTCAACATGATTACATAATATGATAAAAGAAACAAATTTAAAGGGAATAGTAGTTTTCTGAAATAATTAAATGAAGAAAGTCAATACCATACCCTACCTTTTCTAGCCAATGTTATGTTTTTAATTTTTTAAAATATTTTATTTCACATATTAAGATAAATTATTTGTGAATATAACTCATAATTATTTCATGTAATTAGATACTACATTCAGGGTCTGCAGTTTTCACTACTAAATATATATTTTTACAACTTTGCAGAGATTTAAAGGCAATTAAAATGATAAGAGAGGATAATTCTGGGCTAATATCAATCAGCAATTTAAAGGAACATTTTGGAAGATTTGGTGAGTATTGAGAGTAGTACATAATTTGAGCCTAATATTTTGGAGGCCAAACTCAAATGCATGGATTATTAAGAAGCAGGATTTGCTTAACTTTATTTTTGCTAATATTTTAACAATATCTGCAATGAAAGAAAGTACATCTATTAAATGCTATTTCCTGATTGATTTCAATCTCCTTTTCCACCCCCTTACCACTTCTACCACCTGATTTTTAGAATTGAGAATTTTAAAATGAGATGGGGATTTAACTAAATCATTTGTCCCTTTCAAATTCTTCTCCTTTTCCTTCCTTCCAAGACCTAATAATAACAATCATAAACTATATATATATATTTAATGCTTCTCAAGCACTTAGTATACTCTAAGTACTTTTAAGAGCTTTATGTACCTTTATCTTATTTCATCATCACAACAATTTTTGAGTAAATGATATTAACCCAAGTACAGATGAGGTAAAGCTGGGCTATGAATCCTCGTGTATCTAATGATAGAGTTCATATAGACAACTTACAATGTATCTATGCATTATGCATATTCAAAATAACCACTCTCAACTTTATTTCCATAATACCACATGAAAAGATGGGAAATAATTTACTTAAAGTTAGTATGATCTTTGAGTAATTGTGATTAGGAAGATCAAATGAATTGTGAGCTCTCCCTTACATTTACTTGTCCTTCTCCTCCTTCTCCAGTAAATCTCAGGAATCACCAAGAACAAGGGCTTGCCTCAAATTCATATTGTTTTCAATAACCTCTCTCCCATCTCAATCATTTCCACCTGCAGGAAGTAAATCTCAGATAACCCTAAATGCTATGTACTATCGATTTGCAGTGTTGTCATGGTTGCAATTCCACCATTATATGTACTATTTACTTGTATGTCTTCTCTAATAAAATATGATTTCCCCGAGGTCAATGCCATTTGGATTATCTTTGTATTTCCAGGGAGTAATCCAGTGCCTTAACATATAGTCAATGCTCAAGAAATATTGGCCAAGTGAATGAAGTCTGGAAATAGATGAGTTTTATGTTTATTCCAACTCTAAACAGCTACCTTCTAACCTACAAGCATCATCTAACAATTAATTGCATTGATTACTTCCTATCCCTCCCTATATACTTTTTTTTTCATTCCCCTTTCCATCTAAGGAATCTCATGCTATCTTATTCCACTGAGCTCTTAGCATAGAGTTCTATTTGAAATAAGCACTTCAATTTTATTTACCACTTTTCTTGACTCTTCCATGACTTAACTTCAGTAAGAGTCAACCTTCTTGCTTTAAGTAAGAAATGTTATTATTGATATGTAAAGACTTACTGCTGCCATTTTGTTATTTCAGTTTGTTTTGTCCTTTCATCCTTTATTTCTTTATTTTCCTTTGTGAAAAGGTGATTTTCTCTGGTACTGTGTTTTAATTCTTGTTTTTTATTTTTTGCATATTTGTTATAGGTTTTTCTTTCATGGTTACTACAAGGCTTGCAAATAACATAACAAATCCAATTATTTTAGTCTGATGACAACTTAACTCTGATTACAAAATAAAACAAAACAATCAAGCAAAAGGAAAATAAAAAAACTTTACATTTTAACTCTTATCCCCTCTACTTTTTGAATTTTTGGGTATCCATTCATACATTTCATACTATCTATAACATAATTTAAATGAAGTAAATTCTCTAGTCAGAAGACATAGGGTGGCAGTATGAATTTTAAAAAAGTGGAGTACAACTATATGCTGCCTACAAGAAACTCACTTCACCTATAAGGATACACATGGCTTAAAAATAAAGGCATGAGAAAAAGAATTCAATGCAAATGGCAACCAAAAAGTAGCAGGATACTTGTATCACATAAAATAGTTTTCAAGATAAAAACTACAAAAACAGGCAAAGAAGGCCATCATAAAATGATGAAGGCATCAATTCAGCAAGACAATACAATAATTGTAAAAATATATACACCCAACACACTGGAGCATCCAGATATATAAAGAAAATATTAGAGCTAAAGAGAGAGACACAATCCAATACAAAAATAGCTCTGGACTTCAATTTTCAGCATTTGATAGATTATCAACAAAGAAAACATAGTACATACTCTCCTTTATAGACCAAATAAGCCTAGTAGACATTTATAGAATCTTTCCTTCAACAGATGAAGAATGGATATTCTTCTCTTCAGCTTATGAAATATTATAAAAAATGGACAATATGTTAGGGCACAAAACAAATCTCAAAACACTAAAAAATATTTAAATCAAATCAAGTATCTTTTTTGACCACAATGGAATAAAACTAGAAATCAATAACAAGAGAAACTTTTGAAAACACATAGATATTAAACAGTATACTCCTGAATGACCATTGGGTCAATAAAGAAATTAGGAAGGAAACTGTAAAACTTCTGGGAACAAATGAAAAAGTAAACACATAATACCAGACTCTAAGGATATAAGATTAGCAGCACTAACAGTAAAATTTACAGTAATAAATGCTTACATCAGAAAAGTAGAAAAACTCTAAATAAACAACCTGACAATATGTCATAAAGAATTAGCAATGCAAGAGCAAACCAATCTCAAATTAGTGGAAGAAAATAAATAATGCAGATTAGAGAAGAAATAAAACTAAAACTAAAATAATACAAAAGATTAATGAAATGAAAAGCTGTTTTTTTGGACAAATCTTTAATCAGATTAACTAAGGGGAAAAAAATAAAGACCCAAATTTAAAAATCAGAGGTGAAAAAGGAGCCATTACATCTGGAAAACAGAGAAATTCAATGAATCAGTAGAGACAATTAAGAGCAACTATATGACAATAATTTGGGAAACCTAGATAAGTTCCTAGACACATACAATCTATGAAGATTGAACAATGAAGAAATTCAAAACTTGAACATATCAATTACAAATGATGAGATAAAAGCAGTAATAAAAAGTCTTGCATTAAAGAAAAGCTCAGGACCTGAAGGCTTCACTCCTAAATTCCACCAAACATTTAAAGAAGAACTAATACCAATCCTAAACAAATTATTCCAAAATATTAAGGAGGACCAGGAGGAGGAAATACTTCTAAACTTATTCTATGAGCCCACTATTATACTGACACAGGAAAAAAACAGAGAAAGTCACAATGCCTCCACCACCACCACTAAAAAGAAAAAAAAAAAAAAGAATACTACAGGCCAATAGCTCTGATGACAATGGTGAAAAAATTATCAGTAAAATATGAGTAAACGCAATCAACAACACATTAAAAAGATATTTCATTATGATTGAATGAGATTTATCCCAGAGATGTAAGAATTATTTAACATTTTCAAATCAACAATTGTGATACACTATAACTAAAACAAATGAAGGACAAAAACCATATGATCATTTCAATAGATGTCAAAAACATATTTGACAAAACTCAGGATCCCTTCATAATAAAAATGCTCAAAAACTGAGTATAGAAGGAACATATCTCAAGATGATAAAAGACTTATACAACAATGATATCCTCTAGTTAATAGCATACTGAATTTGGGAAAACTGAAAACCTTTCCCTGAAGATCTGAAGCAAGACAAGGATGCCCACTTTTGGCACTTTTATTCAGCATAGTACTAGAAGTTTTAGTCATAGCAGTTAGATAAGAGAAAAAAAAAAAGGTCCTTTGAATTGGAAGAAAGAATTCAAATCATTCTTGTTTGCATATAATATTATGTTATACTTAGAAAAACCCAAAGACTCTATCAAAAAGTTATTAGAACTTGATAAGGACATTCAGTAATATTGCAAGAGACAAAGGAGCATACAAACATCAATGGCATTTCTATATGCCAACAGAAATCAGCCTGTAAAGGAAACCAAAATAGTAATCTTATTTACAATAGTTACAGATAAAATAAAATAACTAGGAATAAACTTAATCAAATAAGATCTCTATAACAAAAACTAGAAAACACATACAGACATATATATAAAGGAAATTGAAGAGGACACAAAAAAATCAAAAGATATTACATGGAAAAATCAATGTTGTCAGAATGTTCATATTACCCAAAGCAATCTACAGATTCAATGCAATCTCTATCAAAATATCAATGGTAATCTTCACAGAAATAGTAAAAATAACCCTGAAATTTATATGGAACCACAAAAGACCCAGAATAAAAAGTCACCTTGAGTAAAATGGAAAAAGCTGGAGGAATTGTATTACCTGATTTTAAATTCTACTACAAAGTTATAATAATCAAATCAGCATGGTACTGGTCTCAAAACAGACATAAATTAAAGAAACAGAATAGAGAACCAGAAATAAATCCATGTATTTATAGTCAACTCATGTTTTACAAAGATGCCAGGAACATACATTGGGGCAAGAACTGTCTTTTCAACAATGGGTGCTGGGAAAATGGGATCTATATGCAGATGAGACTAGACCCTTCTCTCTTGCCATATAGAAATTAAAATAGATTAAAGACTTAAAATTTAAGTCTTTAAACTATGAAACAATGAGAAGAAAACATTGGAAAAACATCTATAGAGAATCTACATTAATAAACTAAGGTGTTTCCATACCTGACCTAGAATAGATTAACTAAGAGTCTCCACCTCCTTCCCCTTAGAGAGAAGAGACAATTGCCAGGAAGATACCAGAGTACATAGTAGCAAAACTTTCTGAGAGTACTAGTCCCTAGCTATGGGTTATATGCCAACAGAGACATGATTAAAACTGTCTGTGACTCCAGGACTGATCGCAGAAGAAATGGCAAAGAGTCTTAGGTAGTCCTAGATAATCGGGTAGTGCTAGCTTTCCTGTTGGTCAAACAAGGGGGAGTCTATGTGTAGTTAAACACTACCTGTTGTAGCTATATAAATACTTCAGGAAGAGTGAAACCCAAAAAGAGTAAACAAAAACTAAAAAACATTACCCACAAATTATGTGGTTACAACAGGTCTCTACTAGTAACCTCATGCCTTGTTGGTTATTTGAGTTTTTCACTCTAATCCACTAGGACTTCAGATCAGTACTTCAGGACCTCCTGAATCTAAGATTCTCACTCCTGAAGGTTCACTATCCTATGTTTTATAAGAACTTGGAGGTAGACGTGTGCTTAGGGTGTTGAAGAAATGGCAAGAAAGCCAGGGTGCAGAGCAAAAGGAGCTTGGGCAAGAGCTGCTGGCGATGACGTGGAGGTTTGGGGATGGGTGGCTCAGTTTCTTCTCAAGCCCACTCCCAAGCACAGTCTTTCCTGTGGCTTTATCTTGACCTCAGATCCCTCTCTCTTCACATTCCTCACCTTTAACATCAGATCTATTCCCAAGACATCATGGACCACAAACTCTGCAACTTCTATAAAGAAATTTCCAATATAAAAATTTTACTTATTAGAATCTCTGCAATAACATCAAAGTAGCATGACTGCTTGACAATATTGGTTGTAATGTTGCTAAGTAAACAAAAGTACATTTTCATCCAAATTTTAAAAGGAGTTATTTTAGAGAAATGAAAAGTAATTTAGGAAAACATTTATTTATTTGAGAGTGACTTAATTACAGCAAGCTTGAATTTTGATAACTAAATTGTATACATGAGAAATGGTCTCTGAATCTACTGTCGTGACTAAAACTTTGGGAGGTGGACAGGCTGACTTGCTCACAGAACTTCCAACTCAGGGTAAGGTGCCTAGTCAGGGGAATGTGACTATCCATGCAGGGAGAGATCAGCAGTGTAGGTAGCTGAGGCCATCAACTAGTAGATTAAGCTAGAGAAGCAGAGATGTTTGCCTAAGGAGATGAAATTTGCTCTTCCCCCTCTCTCTTCTCATTATACCATTACCTGTCCACTTCAGATGCTACATTACCCTCTATCCTTGCTTACCCTTTACTCCACCTTCCTGGGGGCTGTAATCTTCCCTCTCTCATTCTTAATCTTGACTGCTAACTACTGACTGCTGTGCATGCTTGCACGTATACTGTGTTATGTACCAAATAAGAAGATTCTGAGAAGCAGGACAGGTTGCTGCATTGTTTTCATGCTGCCACCAGGCATCTGAAACAGTGTATGCCCTCACAGGCTTCCAGTTTTATGCACTAAAGTTGGTGTAAGTTTTGTGATTTCTTCAGTCCCATCTCTACTGTTGGCCACTGTTCTAGGTTGGGGTCCACTAGATACCCAACATAATACTATAAAAAGGTTAGAATTAATACTAATGCTATATGTATTAGAAATACAGATTTATGTAATATTTGCTGGGCTGCTGCAGATTAATTCTAAGGGTTTAGAAATGAGATATTATGAATAACTAAAACAGATGAGTGTAAAGCACAAGTATGGTATATCCACTCATGAAAGGAAAGCAGAAGAAAGAACACGTACGAGGTTAGACAATTCAGTTTGTGAATTCAATTCGGAAAAAGTCCTACATACCTCTCTGCTGAATATTTCACTATGGTCACCAGATGCCTAAGGGGAGTACATCAAAAGACTGTAGTAAAATTCAGCAATGAGGTATGCAGCACTTTTTCTGGGATGAGTTCAAAAACTTAATGGTTCAACTTTGTAAACTGTATGTAATTGACAGTTACAAGCAAATCTATATCCACAGCTTAAAATTCTTAAATGATTCATCTTTTTAGACTAAAATCATAGCACAGGTGCTAATATGACTGGAATGAATAAGAGATTTAAATATAAAAATGTATAGCTTAAATTATTTAGCCACCATTCTGTGTATATATTTAGTATATTTCATTTTTCATTAAAGACTTTTCCCATTTAGAAATTGACATTTATTTTGAGGACAATCAGAGAATTAAAACATACAAGTTAATTTTTCTGATATTAGAAATTTGTTTTCATATGTACAATCATTTGCTATGTTGAGAATTCCCTATCACTTTTACTCTTTTAGTAAATAAAGACTTGGTATACAAATAAACTATACCAAGCCCTTAAACTCTCTGTATAACTTTTTTTTGACATTTCAAGTACAGAAATAATTAATATAGATTTTAAAGAAATGATGCTCTCTTGAAAAGTTTTATTCAAAAATGTAAAAATTAGCTGAGTGCAGTGGCTCAAGCCTGTAATCCTAGCACTCTGGGAGGCCAAGGATAGGTGGATCACTTGAGCTCAGGAGTCCAAAGCCAGCCTAAGCAAGAGTGAGATCCCGTCTAAAAGTAGCTGGGTGTCATGGTGGGCAGGTGCCCGTAGTCTCAGCAACTTGGGAAGCTGAGGTGAGAGGATCACTTGAACTCAAGAGTTTGAGGTTGCTCTGAACTATGATGCTATGACTCTCAATCTCAGGGAAACTGAGTGAGATTATCTCAAAAAATAAAAAATAAATTAAAAAAATAAAATATAAACAAATTTAAAAATTGATCTGCACATTCGAGGCTTATGTGCTAGAAGAGTCACAAAAATTGAAAACTTCTTAACAAAAAAAATCAATAATTTTGTCTTCTCAAAAATATTGAATGAAATATATTGCCTTCTTGCATTTATGTATTTCAAACCATGTGCAAATATCCTTCTCCATGCTTAAATACCACATAGCCCTAACAAACCCAAGACTATTAGACAGTACTTCATACTATTTTCCTAAAGTGTTTTTGAAATCCCATCAAGATTGTATAAATAATTTCCAAATATTTTTGAAATGTTATTATTGTATTATTTATTCATTCAATACATTCAACCAACTGTGTTACATAGGAAACACTATACTATAGAGCAACCATATTTGTTCATAAAAAGAACACAAATCTGTGTGTTTCAAAATTAACCAGTAAACTAAATATGTTAAACAGATAGATGTTCAGGTACATAGGCAGGTAGATAGATATGCAGGGTGGCCATAAAGTGCACGTGCAATTTAAAATAGTGTGCAACTTTATAGACATCCTGTATAGATAAAGAGATAACAATAACTTCCTATAGTTGTTTTCCTGGCCAGTTTGTTTTGAGAACATTGGGCATAAATCTCCCACTTGGTAGTAACTAATTGTGAGACATGAAAAGTCCATAGTCTCAAGAGTAAAGGACAGTGAGGTATCTATTCTCTGATCCATTTGGAGGAAAATCAGTATTTCTTCTAAAGATAACATACAGAAGACAAAAAAATGGGTATTTAAAATTATAAGTGAGAGTAGATATTTCCTGTATTATGAGCATGTCTTTTTGGATGAATCATTTAATCTCTCTTAACCTTTAACCCAGGTGATAATGACATCTACCTCAAGAATGAATGAGATAACATGTGATAGCCCCACAATATGTGCCTAGTACACAACAGGAGCTCAGTAACTATTAATAATAGGTGACTGATCCACCAATGAAGGCACAGACATTAAGCTCCCTATTTTCAAATTTGTAAAGGTTGCAGTGCTGAGAGAGATTTCATCTTCTTGAAATATTCTTAAACATGAAATAACCATACGTGCCCTCTTAAGTTTCAGTTGATGGTATTTAATCTTTGCAGGATGAAATATAGGATGATTATTTATGACGGAAGTGACATATTTGTTCTGCTCATAGATTAAGGATCAAGATAGATGATCTATATAAGGCATCTAGTATAGAATTATGATCAGCTTTGCAATGATCTTTATAGAAAATGGATATTCTAACCTCATGCTCCAAATAAGATAGAAATATTTTCATGTGCTGTTGATTTTTGGATTTAAC
>CAUYRH010113691.1:0-50835 GCA_963574655.1 Perodicticus potto | reverse complement strand
TTGTTTTTATTTCTGAGTAATGTCTTGGCTATTTGATGTTTTTTCTGATTCCATATAAAATGAAGTATTTTTTTGAGATCTTTAAAATATGACAATGGAGCTTTAATAGGGATTGCATTAAAATTGTATATTGCTTTTGATAGTCTGGACGTTTTAACAATGTTGATTCTTCCCAGCCATGAGCATGGTATGTTTTTCCATTTGTTGACATGTTCAGCTATTTCTTTTCGTAGAGTTTCATAGTTCTCTTTATAGAGATCTTTCACATCCTTTGTTAGGAAAACTCCTGAATATTTCATCTTCTTTGGCACTACTGTGGAAGGAATTAGAGTCCTTGACTTTTTTTTCTGGCTTGGCTATTGTTGGTATATACAAAGGCTACAGATTTGTGAGTGTTGATTTTGTAGCCTCAGACACTGCTGTGTTCCTTGTTCACTTCTAAAAGTTTTGTAGTAACATCTTTGGTGTTTTCCATATATACAATCATATCTGCGAAGAGTGAAAGTTTAATCTGTTCTGACCCCATGTGGATACTCTTGATCGCCTTTTCTTCCCTAGTTGCAGTGGCTAAAACTTCCATTACAATGTTAAAGAGCAATGGAGACAATGGGCAGCCTTGTCTGGTTCCTCATCTAAGTGGAAATGATTTCAATTTAACTCCATTCAATTTGATATTGGGTGTGGGTTTGCTGTAGATGGCATCTATTAGTTTAAAAAATGTCCCTTCTATACGAATTTTTTTAAGTCTTCGATCATGAAGCGATGCTGAATATTATCAAAAGCTTTTTCTGCATCAATTAAGAGAATCATATGGTCTTTATTTTTTAATTTGTTTATGTACTGAATTACATTTATAGATTTATGTGTATTTCTTGAGACCCTAGAATAAAGTCTACTTGGTCATGGTGTATAATTTGTTTGATGTGTTGCTGGATTCTGTTTGTTAGGATCTTATTGAATATTTTTGCATCAATATTCATTAGTGATATTGGTCTATAATTTGCTTTTCTTGTTGGATGTTTTCCTGGTTTGGGGATCAAGGTGATGTTTATTTCACAGAATGTGTTGGGTAGTATTACATCTTTTTCTACATTTTGGAAAAGGTTGAGTAATATAGGTACTAGTTCCTCTTTAAAGGTTTGGTATAATTCTGACATGAAGCCATCTGGTCCCTGCCTTTCTTTTTAGGGAGATTTCGTATAGTTGATGCTATTTCAGAACTTGATATAGGCCTGTTTAACCTTTCCACTTCATTCTGGCTAAGTCTAGGAAGGTGGCGTGCTTCCAAGTGTTGGTCAATTTCCTTCAGATTTTCATATTTCTGAGAGTTTCTTGCAATGTTCGTTAAGGATTTTTTTGTATTTCTGAGAAGTCTGTTGTTATTTCTTCTTTACCATTTCTGATTGATGAAATTAGAGATTTTATTTTTTTTCCTGATTAGGTTAGCCAAAGGTTTATCTATTTTATTGACCTTTTCTTTTTATTTATTTTTTTTTTTTTTCAAGACAGATTCTCACTTTATCTCAGTGGAGTGCCATGGCGTCACATAGCTCACAGCAACCTCCAACTCCTGGGCTTAGGCCATTCTCTTGGAATAGCCTCCTGAGTAGGTGGAACTACAGTCACCTGCCATAACACCTGGCTATTTTTTTGTTTGTTTTTTTTCAGTGCAGCCGATGCTGGGTTTAAACCTGCCACCTTTGGTAAATGGGGCCGGCGCCCTACTCGCTGAGCCACTGGTGCCGCCCTATGACCCTTCCAAAGAACCATCTTTTTTATTTATTGATCTGTTGTATAAGTCTTTTTTTTTTTTTCGATTTCATTTAATTCTGCTCTGATTTTTATTTCTTTTTTTCTGCTGGGTTTGGGGTTGGAATGTTCTTTTTCCAGTTGCTTGAGATCTTCCATTAAGTTGTTAACTTCCTCTCTTTCTGTTCTCTTGAGGAAGGCTTGCAGTGCTATAAATTTCCCTCTTAGGCCTGCCTTTGTAGTATTCCAGAGGTTCTGATAATTTGTGTCTTTATAATGGACAAATTAAATACTTTAATGACATCCACATGTTGAAGAAATTTTCCATAACTATTTAGCTGGATACAGGATCCTGGGTTGAAAGTTATTTTTTTTTAGTAGATTAAAAGTCAATGACCATCCTCGTCTATGACCCATCCGTCCTTCAACATAAGAGTATTTAGCTTCCATGTTTTTGTATGAGTATGCAGATTCCTGTTGTTATTGAGTTCAACTTTTATTTCATGATGGGTCCAGGAGTGCAAGGGATAATTTCTAATCTATTAAATTTGCTGAGATTAGACTTGTGACCTAAGATGTGGTTGATTTTGGAGTATGTTCCGTGGGTTTATGAGAAGATTGTGCATTCAGTTTTATTAGAATGAAATGTTCTATAGATGCCTGTTAAATACAGATGTTGAATGGTTAAGTTTAAATCTAAAATTTTTTTGCTTAGCTTCCTTTTGGCGGATCTGTCCAACACTGCTAAAGGAGTGTTGAACTCTCCAACTACTATGGAGCTGGAGGAAATCAAATTGTTCATGTTTGTTAGAGTTTTTCTTACAGATTGAGTTGCATGCTGGTTGGGTGCATACATATTAATAAGTGAAATCGCATCATATTGAGTAGTACCCTTAACAAATATGAAGTGTCCATCCTTGTCCTTCCTTACATTGGTTGGTTTAAAGCCTATTGTATCTGCAAATAAGATTGCATTACCTGCTTTTTTATGCTTACCATTTGCCTGGAATATGGATGACCATCCCTTCACCTTGAGTCTGTAGGTATCTTTTAAGGTAAGATGAGATTCTTGTTTTCAGCAGATATCTGACCTGAGTTTTTGTATCCAGTTATCCTGTGCCTGTGCCTCTTTAGAGGACAATTTAGTGGATTCACATTAATTGAGAATATTGATAAACCTTTCCATAGTCCAGTGGACATTTTTAACCCTTTCACCACTGTGGAGGTTGGAATTTGATCAAAAGTTTCTGAGTGAGTTTACTTTTGTGGTGGAGGATTACGCTGGTCATTATGGAGGATGGGTCTGAGAACATCCCTGGAGGCTGGTTTATATATGGCAAATTTCTTCAACATGTGTATGTCATTAAAGTATTTAATTTTTCCATCATAAATGAAACTCAGTTTAGCTGGGTACAGGATCCTGGGTTGAAAGTTATTTTGTTTTAGGAGTTTAAAGTTGATGACCATTCTCTTCTAGCTTGAAACGTTTGAGCAGAGAGATCTGCAGTTATTCTAATGTTCTTCCCCTTGTAGTTTATGGTTTTCTTACGTCTGGCTGCTTTCAGAATTTTCTCCTTCATATTAACTTTAGTGAAGTTAATTATGATGTGCCGATTAACTTTAGTGAAGTTAATTATGATGTGCCGGAGGGATGTCTAATTGTGGTTGAGTCGTGCTGGGGTTCTGAAACTGTCTGCTATCTGAATTTCAGAATCTCTTGGCATGTCTGGAAAGTTCTCTTTCATAATCTCATGAAGAAGAGACTCTGTGCTTTGTGAAGCCGCTTCATCGCTTTTAGGAATCTCTATAAGGCGAATATTGCTTTTCTTCTAATTATCCCAGAGCTCTCTGAGAGAATGATCCATTTTTTTTCTTCATTTCTCTTCCTCCTTGAACGTTTGGGAGTGTTTGAAAGCTTTGTCTTCGATATCAGAAATCCTTTCTTCTGCTTGCTTCCTTCTGTTACTGAGGGATTCTATTGTATTTCTCAGATCTTTGAGGGCTGCAAATTCTTTTCTTAATGTGTCAAAATCTTTGTTCATTTTGTCTTTGAATCCTTAACATCTTGAGACAATTTTTGAAATTCTCCCTGACTTTCTAATTCCAAATTTTCCTCTGTTTTATTGATCTTATTTGAAATTCATATTCTGATTTTGGTTTCTGACATCTCAGCCATCTGTTTATGCATAGGATCTTCAGTTGTGTCCGCCAAATTGTTCCTACTCTGGTTGTTCATTTTCCTGGAGCTTTTTCGCTGATACCTCCCCATGATTATCTTGCACTGTTTGGCAAGATGAGCAGATAAGGATAAGCTTGGTTGGGAGTTCTAGAAGTAGTGATTGGCCAGTCCTTTGCATGAAAGCTGGGACTAACTTATGTACTGTTCCCCTTGAGTTTTGCCAAGGACCCGTACAGTGCTACTGCCTGAGAAACTGGGGACCTTCTTGGTGTGTTGAGGTTAAGTGGCTGTGTCTTGTTTTCAGCTGGTCTCTGTCTTACCCTAGAGAATCAGTTACTCTGGGTTGAAGTCTGAGCTGTGGAGAAATACCAGCAATTACGTCACTCCCGCCCCCTCACAGGCAACAATCGGAAAAGGAAAATCAAACCTTCCCACCACACACCCAGGGTACCACTTTGGACTGTCCTGAGGTGATTGGCCTAGTTGAAGTAGTCTCAATCAGTTGTCACAGTTGCACCAGCCTCAGGTGGGAGAGTTCAAAAGGTCTCTGGCAACTAGATAGCAGGGGTCTGCTGGCAGCTCTAGTACAACTCACTCTGGTGCTCTGTGAGATCAGAAGGACCCCCCCACCCCCAGCAAATAAATTTGTCTGGGAAGGTTGATGCCTCCTTTCTCACCTTATACATCTGTCACACCCGGTCACAGGTAACCCCGCAGGGCTATGATCTAATTTCCTCCAATGAGCAGATGCTCTAGGGTTTTGCGCTTGCCTGAGTCACAGGGAGATCTGAGTCTCCTCAGCCAGGCCACCACTCTTTGCTGTTCTCTGTCACTATTCGGCAGGGGGAGGTGAGGCGTGACAATCTTGGGTGCTTGATAGGGGCTTGGGCGATTCACTCAGTTCCAGCCCTGTCCCTGATTGATGTTGTTTATAGAACAGAACGACCTCACAGAATTTGTTTTTGTCCCTGCTGTTTTCCCCTGTGGATCAGATGTTGGACTGCAAATCAGCCCTGGCTGTGCCGCTGCCTAGTCTGCAGTTTTGTATGGGGGTTATACAGTCACAAGTCATAATTAGGTGTCAGTTTCAGCCTCTTGCTGGTTGCCTTTTGTCTCAGTTTTTATCCCCCAAGGTGCGTCTGAAGCTCAGTATAGCAGTCCTCAGCGTCAGCCCCTCTCTGGGTATCTGCTGTCTCTGTGGGGTATTCTAATCCCTGTGCTCTGCCCAGGCCAGTACTTCCTCAGGCATACCCTTTACTCCCGGGGCCTGCTTTTTGTCCCAGATCTGTTCCGCCTGTGACTGCCACCGGAGAACTGCTCAGCCTCCCCTCGTTGCCCAGAAAGACTGGGAGTGTCCCTTCAAAATATGCCCAGAGGTGTGAGCCCTACTCTCACTGTTCCTGTTGATGCTGGTGTTGTCCTGTTCCTCGGGTTACCACCTCTCCCTCTCAGCTGATTATCTTCTCCTTACTCACGAGCCAGAAAATCAGCACAGATCAGCAACAGTCCATGCCCCGTCTACACCCCTTGAGAAAATGCCCAAGAATCTTGACTCCATGGGGAACAGGATTCTAGATCTCGGGGTGAGAGTGGAGGGGAGTGCCAGGAGTTCAAAATTGCAGGTAAAGAGTATATACAGTTTTATACACTTTTATGCCTCGCTGGAGAATATCATGGCACCCTAGTAGGGGAAGGAGTTCTGGTTTTTAGAAGGTCTGTCCTGTGGGGTAAAATGGGAGGACATTTGAACTCTGCTTCCTTGTTTGTATGGAGGTATGGAGTATACTGTGAGATGTTCTTGTTGGGGAGGGGACTCCCGTCGCTTGGCGATGGATTCTGTACCTTTTGTTTGTATCCTTGGGGTTGCAGGTTGCCTCAGCAGGGTTGATGTGCATTCTTCGACCTTCTCTTTTGGCTCAGATCGGAACCATCAGCTTTGTTTGTAACTTTCTGTCCTTTAACTGTCCTTCTGGGCGGGAGACTCTGTGGAAAACTGGCTACAGACCGCCATCTTGGCTCCACCACTTGTTCTATTCATCTTATTTTGTGAGAGTCCATTGCTTAGCTTTATCTTTTCCATCAGTGTGGAGTTAGGTTCTGTCCTTTAATTTCTGAGTTCTTACTTTGCTGTTGATCCATTTCAACAGTCAGTGTATAGAACAGCTTGAAGTATTTCCTGTAGAACTGGTCTTGTTGTAGCAAATTTCCTCAATGTTTGTATATCTGTCAATGATTTTATTTCTGCGTCAATTTTAAAGCTTAACTTCGCAGGATTTAGAATTCTGGGCTGGAGATTGTTCTGTTTAAGTAGATTAAAGGTAGATGACCATTGTCTTCTTGCTTGGAAAGTTTCATTAGAGAAGTCTGCAGTCACCCTGATGGATTTACCCCTGTAGGGCAACTGGCACTTACTCCTGGCAGCTTGAAGAATCTTTTCTTTTTTCTTGTCTTTGGACAGGTTCATCACAATGTGTCTTGGGGAAGCTGTTAGAGTTGAGGTGACCTGAAGTCCAATATCCCTCTGAAAGGAACGTGTTAGAATCTTTGGTGATATTTGAGAAATTTTCATTAATAATATTCTCTAGTATGGCTTCCATTCAACTGAGGCATTCTTCTTCCCCTTCTGGAATGCCTGTAACTCATATGTTTGAATGCTTCATAGAGTCCCATAATTCTGTCAGCAAACATTCTGCTTTCTCTCTCTTCTTTTCTACCAGTTTAACTATCTGAGTTATCTCAAGAGCTTTGTCCTCTACCTCTGAGATTCTTTATTCTGCATGGTCTAATCTGTTGTTGATACTTTGAATTGCATCTTTAAGTTCCCTAACTGACTGCTTCTGTTACTTCAGCTCTGTTATATCCTTTTTATATTCTTCATATTGTTCATCTCTTAACTGATTCTGTTTTTGAATTTCCTTTTGGTTATTTTCCACTTTATCAGCAGTTTCCTTCATTGTTTCCTTCATTTCCTTGATTGTTTTCATCATCTGTATTCTAAATTCCCTTTCTGTCATTTCTAACATTTCTTTATAGGTGGAATCCTCTACATTAGCTACCTCATAGTCCCTTGTGGGAGTTCCTCTGGACTGGTTTTTCATGATGCCAGAAATTTTCTGCTGATTCTTCCTCATAAGTGATTTCTTTTATCTGTTTCCTTGCCTTAATTTTCCTTTCACTTCCTCCTACTCTTTAAGTTGCTCTGCCTCTGGACTAGGGTTTTGATGAGTTCGTTTGGTATAGGATCAGAAGGATGAGAACACTGAAGAGGAAGAAGGGAAAAAAGAAAGAAAGAAAAAAAAAAGAAAATAGAAAAAAGAAAAGAAAAAGGAGAAGGAGTGAGTAGAAGCAACTATTGACAAAAAGAAGAGAGGCACAGAAAGAGGGGGACAGGAGCAATATAGGTATCCAGTATGGTATTTTGACCCAAGCTTCAGAACCTCCAACCTCTGGGGATGCTGGATTGTGTGGTTAGGTCAGGAGCTCTTTGCCAGCCTGTTTGGACACAGTATCCCACCTCCACCAAGTAGAGAAGAAAGACAGAAATGCAATAAATCAAACCAAAACAAGCAAACCAAAAACTTTACGGGATAAATTTGGGGGAAATACCAAATAATAAGTGTGGAAACACTTCACCAGCAAAAATGACGTTCTAATTGATGAAAGAGGCAACAATGGAAAATTATATTTAAACTAGAAAAATGAAGAAATAAGAGACAGAAAAAAAAAAAAGAAACATCTAGAGGAAAAATGTTGAAAATAGAAACAACAAACAAAACAACACAAAACAAAACCCAAAAACAAAGCAGTATATATATCTTGCTGAATATTGTCTGGGCAATAGGTGATTTTCTGGGGTATGATGTGTTAATCACAATGCTGATACTGCTGCACGAAATGGAGACTGGAGGCCTCTAATGATTTCTCAAACCCTACAGGGTGGAGAGCCTAAATCCTTCCCATGCCACTTAGAAGGCACTTTAAATTGCTAACCTGGGCTAAGCAGAAGCTTTCCCAGGATAGCTCTTGTCACTGGGATCATTCCTTAAGTAGCTATCCACTTACCCAGTGTGCCGAAACCATTCTCACTCTATGCCCTTGAGGGCTAAGGCTGCAAGCCTTCTCAGTTCCCGCCTTTAGGCTGCTCAGTCACTAGATTACTCGTTCCCTCTCAATGCTTGTTCTGCAACCCTGAGGGTGGATCTTGCTGGAGCATTTCTTCCATAGTGACTCCACACGGCCCACAGCCAAACACTGGTAGCTCCTTCTGGTTTGGTGCCTCCATCCGGGTCCCTAGACAACACTCAAAGATCTCAGCACTCTTGCCCAAGTTCTCCCAAGGTAGTTTAACTGAGTGCCAAGTCCAAAAAACCCCAAACAGCTCACAGGTAAGGCCTTTTCAGTTTGCAGTCTCACTGCTGCTGTACTAACAGCTATGGGCAGGATTAGACTGAATAAACACACACAACCACTTGCCAGTTCTCCACTGCTTTTGCCTTCCTCATGGGGTCCAGAAGTCTCCCCCGTCTCCCTGTGTCCCCAAAGGGATGTTTCTGGGCAGATCCTGCCAGCCAGAGATGCCTGAAGTTGTCTCTCCCCAGTCTCACCATGCCCAGTTGCAAGGAAGCTGTTACTCGGCTGCCATCTTGCTCCGTCCCTCTCCTCTTGGTTGCCGTTATTTGATTATTAATTCTGGTTTGGCAGCAGCATGATGTAATCCTATTTGGTAAAGGATATCATTGTTTAAAGGCTGCATGTAATAGGTCAAATAAATACAAGGAAAAATGCATTGTGTTATGGTAGACTTTTGATCTGTGTTGAAAACTGAAATTTGCCTGAGACTGGAGAGAAGTTAATTGGTGTTGAAAGGAAAACATTTAAAATGATACAGAACACATATAAGTTCTGTAACTATTTGTATTGTTGAATTTTGTTTTCAAATGTTTTTAATAATTATAACTTATATTATTTCAGAAAATGTAGCTTTTAGGCAAAAAACAAAACATTAAGGATTGTATGTTGTATCACATAAGAATAATCCCTTCCAGCTTTATGAATTTTTAATATTGTTAAATATCTTATATAATCACTTTGATGAGGTGAGTTCATAAATGTAACTTTTATGTTATTTTAACTTTGTTAAAAATTAAAAAAAAATTTTTGACATGTGAATTTTTTAAAATTGTTTTTATGAATGTCAACTTACTGTTTTTTAATATGGTTTGTAATCAAGAAAGTTAGTCATAGCTTTAGATAAGTAAATGAAGAATATACATTAAAAAATTAATAAGACTATTATTTGAGCAGATTTAGGTTTATAGAAAAACTGAGCAGAAAATACAGAGTCCTCATATACCCATTCTCCCAAGGATGCATATTTTTATCTAGGATATTTCCTTATATATGCTTTACATAGAAAAAAGGCTTTACATCTCTACCAAATATACATTAATTTATAATAGGAAAGCCATATAGTACTAAAAATCATTTCACTCTAACCTTGGGTTTTCCACCCTCATCACTATTAGCATGTTAAGACATATAATTCTTTTTTGAGGGAGATGGTCCTGTGCATTCTAGGATGTTTACCAGCATCCCTGACCTCTGCCCGCTAGATTCCAGTAATACTGCCCAGTCACAACAACCAGAAATATCTGTAGGCATTGCCAGATACCCTTTAGGGAACAAAATCACCCCTAGCTGAGAACCATTGCTCAAACTGATGTACTACGTTTTAGCATTTTCTGTATTTTTTAGGTTGGGCCAAATTTCAGAGCTGTATAGTTCATTGAATCTTCACATTGAAGTTGTATAGGCAAATTTTGAGTTTGTTTTTGTGTGTGTGAGACAGAGTCTCACTTTGTCACCACTTGGTAGAGCGCTGTGGTGTCATAGCTCACAGCAACCTTAAACTCTTGGGCTCAAGCAATTCTCTTGCCTCAGCCTCTCAAGTAGCTGGGACTACAGGTGCTTGCATAACGCTTGACATTTTTAGAGATGGGGTTCTCACCCTTGCTCAGGCTGGTCTCACTCAGACTGGTGAACTTAGGCAATCCACCTACCTTGGCCTCCCAGAGTTCTGGGATTACAGGCATGAGCCGCTGCACCAGGCCGAAAGTTTGAGTCTTGCTCGCCACTTGGGCACTGAAAGTAGTACACATAGTTTTACTGAACCTCAATTTCCTTCACTACAAAATAGGTAGAGTATTAGCTAACTTGAAAGGTTGTTGTGAGAATTCATTAAGATAAATAATAGTATAAAATACGTTGATTAATATTAGTTTCTTTTTCTTTTATCGTTGTATTATTTGACTTTATTCCCTTTATTGTGTCAAAAACCCAACACAAAATTCTTAATTTCTGTGGAAAAGGCCATCGTAGTTTGGAATCTACTATTTATGGATTTCAAGAATGCTATACTGTGAGTAGATAAAAACTTTAAATACATGGTAAATGAAGACTGATTTACGAGGTCAGTTGTGTTTTGACTCTTTGTGGTGCTCTAATTAGATTGTGACTACATTCAAATTGTAACAATTAAGTGATCTTGCATTCTTACAAGGACTTTGAGTTGTCCAAATTGAAGATAGCATTAGATGTCAGCCAGTCACTTTTTCCTTTGAAGTTTTTGTCTTCAAATCTGAAATGTCACCAGTGGTAACAGCTTGTGTGTCAGATCCAGTAGAGGAAGTTGGACTCTGCTGGGTTGAACTTAGTCCACTAAAGACTTCTAAAACTTGACATGGTTTACAAAAGTAATGCCCACCTCCCATCATTATTTTTAAAATTATGAAAAACTTGGCTCGGCTCTTATGGCTCAACGGGCTAAGGCACCAGCCATGTACATCTGAGCTGGTGGGTTCGAATCCAGCCGGGCCCGCCAAACAACAATGACGGCTGCAACCAAAAAAAAAAAAAAACAAGTACCTTTGGTTATTTATACCCTCACATTAACCTGAGATAATAAAATAAAATATAAAATAAAAAAAATTATGAAAAACTTAATGAATGAAATGCTACTAATAATAATTAAGGTTATTCCTCTTGTTCTTCCCCTGCAGACAATTTCTGAAGACTTGGTGAAGAAAGGAAAGCTGTCAGAAAGGCTGCAGTACTATTATATTGTAAGTATTACTTTGAAAAAGAAGTCTAAATTAAGAATATTTAAAATGTCCAGTTGTTTGAGGAAAGATGTTAGGCAAAGGTATTAAATATAAAAAAATAGGAGGATATGTTATAATCATGTTAATAATTTGTGAGAACTAATCCTATATAGTTTTATAAAAATTGAAATTGTATTCTTATGTATTAAGATGAGGATTTTACCAATAGCATTGAAAAATATTCCTAATTCTAACAAGGATTGATCTAACTTGTGTACATTTGCTTATTTAAAAATATCAGAATCCTGAAAATTGTTGTAGTTTTGTAGGTTGTGATATTTTTGGGTGACTTATTGTTTAGGTTATTTTGCAGAATTATTTATTTGCTGATTTATTTATGTATTTCATTATTTATTTATTTGATTATTTAGTAAATTATTTATCTGATGAATTATTAATATATCTTCATGACATGCTTTAAATTATTTATAACTTAATTTTGAGTTTATTGCTTTTAGAGGCTGCATTGTTACTGACTAGTTTTGATTTTTTTTCTTTGTGGTTCTTGAAAATTAAAGTATTAGCTCTAAGGCAAAAGTATATTCACTGCAGTGCCCACGGATTTTTTTTTTTTGTAACTTATGGTAGAGATAAAATTTCAGTTAAGCTTTGTTTAGCTTTAAATTTACCTGTTCAGGGTTACCAGTGGTAGATGTTTGTGTGTCATATGCAAACTCATTGCAGAGCCACTTATAAATTAATGATGTAGCCTATCATTTGTAAACAGTGATTGAATGTGTAAACCTCAGTCTACATTATCCTTTGTATCTTTAAAGGGCAGGTCTGTATTTCTTGCTTGCTTTAGAATAAGTAATGGAATTTTGTTTTAATGCAAAATCTGTTTTACCATTGGAATATTTTTAGGATAAAGTTTAGAGAAATGAAGTCCAACTTAGAGTTGGATTCTTGAGATATAAATTTGACTAATATAGTCTTTATTCTTTAAATACCCATTATATGTATATTTGAAAAACAGCATGGCGTTTAAATAGATTGTTATATCAGTCATAATGACATTTCATATCATACCTCTTAAGGAAGGCTTTATATCATTTTGTTTTAATAAGCTAAAATGGACAAAAATCTTTGTAAATTTGAGATAAAGTTTCTTTGACTTAAGCTAATAATTCACTTATGTGAAGTTTCTGTTTTTAAACAAATAAGATCATTTCTTCTTCTGACTCTATTTCATAACATAATACAGTTATTAGGGCTCTTTTATTTAATGAGTTTAACAAATAGGTAAACTAGTTACCTGTGTAAAAGAGTGCATGTGCACAGCATGGTCTTTATTTTGTGTTTGCTTGCAGTGCATCACTACATACTTTACAGTTTTAACACTTCAGAGAAGCTGCATTGTACATTTCAAGTTGAGATGCTATTGAAATATGGTGAAAATGGCCTCTATAGACAGGTTTCACTATAAAATTGTAAATTATGCATATATATCCAAATTTCTTATTTTGAAATATTGAATATATGAATATTTAATTGGAATGTTGCTTTAGTATCTTCATATGCTTGCCTTACAAGAATTGTTTTCTTTTGATTTATATACATGGCTTTAGAAATGTGTGTATCATACATATCTGTGACTTTTCTGTTCTGGAGATGAACAGCCACAGATATTGTTAGATATGGAATTTTATTTTTAAATGTGCTTCATTATGCCAATGTGGTCTTCTTTAGAAAAAAAAACAAAAACTGCCTTCTCCAATGTTGAATCAGGTCTGTATTAGCGTCATGGTAATCTATTCAGCTCACGTTATTAACATATATTTAGAGAGGACTAGCTGTGTTATCCAAATGGTCTTTTCTTGGAGGACATGGATACATGTGGACATGCATATCCATATGAAATTTCTGATACCAAAATAATTTTTGGGGACTTATCTTTTAAGACAGATATTCACGCAAGCTAGTATGGCTGACATTATGACTTATCTTTTAAGACAGATATACACGCAAGCTAGTATGGCATGACATTACTATGTACAGGCACAGTGCTCACATAGATTATTTGTTGTTCATAGTGAGATAAGTACTGTTATTTTCATTTTTGAAATGAAGAAATAGAGACTTAGAGATATGAAGTAACTTGCTCATTGCCACACAGCCGAGCATAAGAGGTGATGCTGGAAGTAGGATTCGTTTAGTCTAACTTAAGGACCTTTCTTCATATCTCATTACAGTTTTGTGTGCATAGATGGTATAATGTAGTTTTTAATCAATGCTTTAATTTTTTTTAGAGAATGTAGTTATTTATCTGTATATTGATAAATTTAATTTGCTACATATGTTTATTTTATATAACATTTAGTCATCTTTCCTAAGTAGCAAGCAAGTGCTTTAGTTTCTTGAATTTTCTGATTTAATTCTTTTTATAATCCTTTGTCCTGAGGAAAATTACCTATGGAAGAAAAATTTGTGCCTTGAGGATGTCTGTATTTGCCTGGTAGATGTTTAGCACTCAGATCAGATCTTTTGAATCTTAAGCCCAAGGCCATTTCCAGAGTTCTGTTAGGTAATAATGTTATTACCTGGGTCAGACAAATATATATTGTTAAAAGAATGAATGAGTGCCTGATGCTTATGCTTTTATAGAATTGACCGCAAACACACTATGTATAATAAGCTCAAATATAGCTTTCAATACACACTTAAGCATTTTAACGTACATAAAGAGGACAAGAAAATGGTAGGTTTGGTGGCTCACTCCTATAATTCTATTACACTGGGAGACTGAGGTGGAAGGATTCCTTTAGCTCAAGAGATTGAGACCAGTCTTAGCAAGGGCAAGACCTGTGTCTACTAAAAATAAAAAAATTAGCCTGGTGTCATGATGGTCTCTGTAATTGCAGCTACTCAGGAAGTTGAGATAGGAGGATTCCTTGAATCCAATAGTCTGGGCAATAAAGTGAGACTATGTCTACAATGGGGGGGAGAGGGGGAAGGACAAGAAAGCATCCGATGGTAATTTTAAACAATTAGATGTAAGTATTTAAAAGATTCTGGGGATACTTGAAGAATAAGGAAAGATGTTGTGAATTAATGTGAGGCTAAGAGGAAAGGATTTTGCTAACCATGTTTGTTAACTGAAGACAGGGACACCTCTGTCTCTGATTTTAAGTATTCAAAGCCCATGAACAAACAGAAGAATTAGACGACAGCAGAGTTTGGATAATGCTGGTATGAGTGCCATAAGTATCTATAGGTGTATGACTGGTAGGGTACTGTATGAATCACTCAGAGTTTTTAAGTTAGAAAGACTTTTCAAGTAAATAATTAATGTTACTTCATAAAATCCTCGAAACATGATTTAGTAATATGAAATGCTATAAGAACTAGCAGACTATATAATTTATCTTCTAATCCAGGATAGTTCCCCTCCCACCCCCCACCCGAGTAGAGTGTTAGGGCATCATCAGAGCTCACAACAACCTCAAACTCTTGGCCTCAAATGATCCTCTTGCCTCAGTCTCCCGAATAGCTGCGACTATGTGGCAACTGGCTACTTTTTCTGTTTTTAGTAGAGACAGGGTCTGGCTTTTGTTCTGGCTGGTCTCAAACTCCTGATCTCAAGAGGTCCACTGGCCTTGGCCTCCCAGAGTACTAGGATTACAGTTGTGAGCCATGGCGCCCAGCTTAATCCAGTTTTGAGAATGAAAGGCTGTGGTGTAATATGGAAGGATAGTAGGTGTAAACTGACCTTAGAAAATGGAAACGATGATAATAGCTCAACTTCATATTGGGTGATTCCTAATAGTCTTGTATAGTATATATTTATACTTAATAAATATAGAATCTTAATTTACATGCAATACTTTTAAGAATGTTTTCTTTGATGATAAACCAACTCCTATTATGGCTAGTATTTATGTGTTTTTGTCATATGACTTTAGTAAAGAGTAACTGATGTTTTATAGCTTTTGGAACCTATTTTCAGAGTGAAAGTAAAAGAGTATTACTACTGAGAGCAGAAAGATAAGTATGAAAGTAGGTTATAGTTTAGTGGATAGTTCTTAAAGTTTTTCTTCATATCAAATATTATAGGGTTTTCTTTTTTGGGAAATCTTCTAATAGTATGTTTGATGTTGTACTGAAAGTTAATCCTATTTGTTTTACCTTTAAAATTTATAATTTCATGTTGGATGATCTAGTGGTCTTTTTTTTACTCTTTAAAAGCCATGTTATACTCCACGTGTATTGATGAAGTTGGCAGTTTTGCCAAAACATCTTTGAAAGTAACTGTGTTTTCTAAAATTCTGTGTGGGCAGATAGAAATCTCTTGATGAGTATAGCTTAATACTTTTTGTTTTCTTTGTATAGTTTTCATTTTAGTTCCTTCTTGATGTATATTTATCTGACATCACAGATCACATTGTTAAAGTCATAATTAGATTATAAAATTTTAATTTTTTTGTGGTTAGAACATACATGACTTATTAAGTTCAACTGAGTAACCACAGTGGCATATTTTTACTTGAATGTGTATTAAAAAGTCAAAAAGGTTGGTACAGTGGCTCACACCTGTAGTCCTAACACTTTGGGAGGCCAAGGCAGAAAAATCACTTGTGCTCAGGAATTTGAGAAGCATGAGCAAGGGTGAGGACCCTTCTCTACTAAAAAGAAATAGAAATTTAGCTGGGCGTTGTGGTGGGCACCTGTATTCCCAGCTACTCATGAGGCTGAGGCAGGAGGATTGCTTGAACCCAGGAATTTGAGGTTGCTGTGAGCCAGGCTGACACCATGGCCCTCTAGCTTGGGGAACAGAGTGAGATTCTGTCTCGGAAAAAAAAAAAAAGTTGAAAAGGCTTTTATGCAATAAATCATATTCATCCATATGTATAATATCGAATTCTTTTTTGTTTTTGTTCAGAAAGGCCTATTATAACTGGTAACAAAAGAAATAACTATCTGCATATTCTCCCTGAAGTTTGTCTCTGTATGAAACACTTCCCAAAATGCACTGCACTAATAAGGCTTATGGGTTGGCTCTGAGGGTAAGCTTCTTTATACTTATGACAAGTAAAAGCACAGCCAAAGGTCACATTATACACAGGATTTCTTTCATACCTCATTCTTTTTGTGGATAGCATGTGAAATAGTTTGGGTATCTGCACTGATGTTTTAGCAGTACAACCAAGGTTGTTCTAATGGAAGTGTTTCAAACATTTTTCCCCCTGCATCCCATGTGGTTTCAAAATTTAGCATGAATGTGTATTTGAATTCTGTACTGATTAAGTAGAATCTTATTAAATTAAGAGTTTGCAAAATAAAAAAGGGATCTTGTAATGCTTAAAGGATTTCTTAGGCCATTACATAATGCTGACATATAGGAATCTTTAATAATACCTATAGTAACTGAATGCAAAGTCTTGGTATTGACCACCTTACTATTGATATTGTTCACTGAAACAGTAAAACCCAAACAACATAGCAACAACAACAAAAACAGAAAATAGATTCACACAAATTATCTAAGCATAGCATGCTTACAGATATACAACCTCTGATTAGATCCTATATTTGACTTTAATTTGACTAAATAAAAGAGTATTAAAAAGGTAATATTGGAAAGCTTTTTTCTTTTTTCTTTTTTTTTAAATTTTCAGGTTAATGTGAGGACACAAACAACCAGGTCAGAGTATTTGAATTCATTAGATGAGCTCTCTTGTAGTTGTGTCTTGTATCCAAAAGGTATGCCATATACCCCTACATTGTGCCTATTAAGTGCGAGCACCTGATCCCCCCTCCTCTTGCCTTTCCTTGTTCCTCCTCTCCCCAACTTGAATTGAATTAAATTTTTCTGCTATGCGGGTGTGGATTAGATGGTCTACTGGCTTCATTATAAAATTGAGTACATTGGATACTTGCTTTTCCATTCTGGTGATACTTTACTAAGAAGAATGTGTTTCAATTCCATCCAGGTTAATACACATCCAGGTTAATACAAAAGATGTAAAGTCATCATCTTTTCCTATAGCTGAATAGTAAGTACTCCATGGTATACACATACCACAGTGTGTTAATCCATTCCTGGGTTGGTGGGCCTTTAGGTTATTTTCATATCTTGACAATTGTAAATTGAGCTGTGATAAACAATCTAGTGCAAATGTCTTTATGAAAAAATGATTTTTTACTTCTGCATAGGTGCCTAGTAGTGGGATTGAAGGATCACATGAGAGGTCTAATTTGAGTTTGAGAATTCTCCATATTTCTTTCCAAAGAAGCTGTATTAGTTTGCAGTCCCACCAATAGTGTAAAAGTGTCCTTCTTTCTCCACACCTGTGCCACCATCTGCAACTCTGGGACTTCGTGCTATGGATTGTTCTCAATGGGGTTAGGTGATATCCCAGAGTGGTTTTGATTTACATTTCTCAGAGAAGGTTCTGTTCATGTCTCTCTTGCCCACTGATAGATGGGATTGTTGCTCTTTTTTAGTTGATTAATTTGAGTTCTCTATAGATCTAGTTATCAAGCCTTTGTCAGATTCGTAACATGCAAACATCTTTTCCTATTCTAAAGGTTGTCTATTTGCTTTAGTTATTGTGTCCTTAGCTGTGCAAAAGCTTTTCAGTTTAATTATGTCCTATTATTTATTTTTGTTGTTGTTGCCATTGCTACTGAAGGACTTTAAAAATTTAAATCTAAGATAGGAAAGCATTTTATTAAAAATGATTAAGGCCGGTTGTGGTGGCTCATGTTTATAATCCTAATGCTCTGGGAGACCAAGGTGGGAGAACTGCTTGAGGTTAGGAGTTCAGAAATAGCCTGAGCAAGAGTGAGACCCCATCTCTACCTGAAAGAGAAAAAAATTTAGACAGCTGCGGTGGTGGACACCTGTAGCTACTTGGAAAGCTGAGGCAAGAGGATTGCATGAGCCCAGGAGTTTGAGGGTGCAGTGAGCTGTAATGATGCCACTGCACTTTACCCTGGGGCAACAGAGTTAAGAATCTGTCTTAAAAAAAAAAAAAAAAGGATTTTAGGCTGCAGATAACTTTCTTTTAAATATTAATGGCTTTTTTTTCACAGCATTTAGTGTTATTACTGAGAAGTCCATGGCTACTTTTCTTGCCACTTTTATTTTCTTTTCCACTATACAAGATCTATTTTTATCATTCTGGAAGTTTGTGGAATCTTCTGTATCTGTGAAATTTTATGATGTTATGTCTTGAATGGGTTTATCTGTTGTTTTTACTGTTTCTTCAGAGGACTCTTGGATTCCAACAGCAAATGTCCTTCAGTTTGGGTATATTATCTTGAATTATTTTCTTCTCCTTTTTCTTCTTCTTTTTCCTTTAGTTTTCTTAATTGGAGATTAACCATCAAGGTAGTAGAAATGGAATTTGTAAGATTGAGTCATTGCCTGACTGGGCAAAATGGTTTGCTTCTCCTCATTGTCTTTTATGATAGGTTCTTTTGAATAACTTCTTTTGATAAGTTAGTTATTCATCCTATTTTCCCAAAATTTGTGGTGTCTTTCCTCTTTTTTTCATTTCCTACTATTCTTGTCTTTATGAAATATATCTTTTAAAAAATTACTAACTGCCATTTTTGTAGGGCTTCTGGAGGGAGATTAAATAAGCTCATGTGGTTAATCTTTGTGTGTTGAACTAGTCGTTTTGTGTACTATTCACTCCTTTACCTTTTTTCCTAGGTTGGTCATCTTTACCTTTTTTCCTAGGTTGAACATGCAGCTCTTGAAAGCTTTCCATGATTCTTTAATAATCTCAGTTTACTACCTACATATGTTCTTAGAGCACTTATGCCCCATTATAGTTATTCGCTTACTGCTCATAGTAAGAACAGGGATTGCCTTATTTTTGCTAGTGTCCCTGTGCAAAACATTATCTTTCTTAAATGAATGAACCCATAAACAAAATGTAGAAATGAGGTAGATAATAGGTAGCAACAAAACAGTTTAGTCAAAAGGGATGAAATTATTTCTTATTTTAATCCTGTTTCAGTTAGTGGATGATAGATTAAAAAAAACTTAGTGGAGGAATGTTAATATTGTTACTGTCCTGGCAGGTAATGTCAAAGAAATGTTTTTATATCGAAGCTAAATTATCAAGTAGAAATGAGAATTTCAATGTAAAAGAGCATCATTCTCAATGCATTTTTTTTTATTTAAGAGACAGAGTCTTACTTTGTCACCTTCGGTAGAGTGCTGTGGCGTCACAGCTCACAGCCACCTCCAGCTCTTGGGCTTAGGCTCTTTCCTCAGCCTCCTGAGTAGCTGGGATTACAGGCACCCGCCACAATGCCTGGCTACTCAATGTATTTAATTAGGAGTTAAGCTATAAAATACTGAAAAAAGATAACTAGTGGATAGTTTTGTGTTGTAAGGTAAGTATAATAAAAAAATAGAAAAAAGAGAAAGAATGAAGAAAAAGTCTTGTTCTCTTTCATTAGTATAGCATTCTAATCATTCTAAATAGTAATACCAGAAATTCTAAGAAAACATGATCCTTTGTTCTATGAAAACTTGTCATATCCACAGACAAAAGGAAAATATCTGATGTAAGCACAAGATTTTGTTAAAAGATTTGTGTCATTCTCTTGAGTTGAAATTTCATCTTGGTAATTACCTATTGTTTGTTTATAGAAGTTTTCCTTTGATCATAATATTTTGTCTTATTTTATTAATTTTAACATTAATGGTAAGAAATGTAATTGGTTTAATTTAAACTGTTTTACTAGGCCATGGCACGGTGGCTCATACCGATAATCTCAGCACTCTGGGAAGCTGAGGCGTGTGGATTCCTTGAGCCCATGAGTTTGAGACCAGCCTAAGCAAGAGCAAGACCCTGTCTTTGAAAATATAGCTGGGTGTTTGGGGGCGTGCCTGTAGTCCCAGCTACTTGGGAGGCTTGGGCAAGTGAATTGCTTGAGCCCAAGAATTTGAGGTTGCTGTGAGTTATGATGCCCTGGCACTCTACCAAGGGCAACAAAGTTTTTGAGACTCTGTCTCAAGAAACCCAAAAAACAATAAACAAATTATTTTACTTATGACGCCTGCTTTCATGTAAGTTAAATAACCGAATCAGGAAACATACATTAGGTATATATAACACCCTCACTGGTATGTAAAAAGTTACCTTCTCTTAAGCAGTTGTATGTATGTAAAGATTGACGGGTATGACTGGGAGCCCTGCTTTGTGCCAGTAATCCCAGCTAGTTGAGAGGTGGGAGGATTGATTCAGCCCAGGAGTTCAAGGGTGCAGTATATTAAGTTTCAGTAGGGTAAGAAATGTCTCAAAATTGTATATGATTACTTACTGATGAATGGGCCATGTGGGGTTTATAATAGTTATTTAGCTATTTTCAGAATGTTCACATCCCCTTAAGTCATATCTTGGGCACGATGTATACATATACATGTATAAAGGCAATGAGCATTGACAAAGTTACTTTACAGTGTTCTAAATTTTATTTTTAGTCTTTATTTTTCTTTTTAGCCATAGACCCAGTGTCTATAGTTCTGTTCATTTTTATGCTTGAGTCTACTTACTTTTTAGAAATGTCTTATAATTACGTAGAATTACTTTTGGTATATCACATTTTTTACTCATCGATTCATATACATACTGTTATAATGTTTTCATAAAAACTTTTAAGTTTTAAAAATTATAGAGGTTTTACACCAGAAACATATAGGTAATGATTTTTTGCCATATACTAATATTTTGCTTTATAAAGCATGTTTTGAATACTTTGTTATGTGTTTTCGTATTTTTATTTAAATTTAACAATTCATATTTTTTCAAGAGTGGTTTCAAGATAAGGTTAGCTACGTACTATATTTTTCATTTAAGTTAACTCATTTTCCTTTATCTTGAGCCAATATATTTCATTTAGAATTTATTAAAAATTTCTTGAGTGTACCACTTACACCATCTCTGTCATACTGCCACCCCTATGTCCTTTTCTTTATTTTGTACCCTACTTTCTATATTAGGTTACCCTGAACCTAGTGTATACAAAAGCTCAAATCAAGTGCAAGGGGATCTTATGGAGAAAAAAGTATAATCATGTTATTGTATAAACTTTCAAAATGTTGTCTAGGAAGCTAAAACTGTTTAACAGATGTGATTGCTTCATTGTTTCAAATTTATGCCAATCAGAGTTGATAGGATTTGATCTCACTCTAGTAGATTTATGAGATAAATTACAATATTGTATGACACACTTCAGATAGAAAAACATCAATATAAGTTGAACATGATTTCTTATTTAAGATAATAAGCCAGTAATTCTTTAAATCAAGTAGTAGCTACTTTGAGAGTATTTTTATCAGTTTTTATGGAAATTAAAAGTACCTTTCGTATTTTCTTCATGGTAACAAAAAGAATATGAAACTTTTGTTTTTGTGTACAAATATAAATAGGAGGCATTTTGTATCCATTTAAGTATAATAGATGATCTGTCAAATTTCTAAAGACCTTAAAAAAATGAGGTTGATCTTACAAGAAATTTGACTGCAGAAAAGTCTAATACATGATGAAAAAAACCTGTCTTTGTGGTACTAAATTTCTTTAAGGTTTTATTGGATATGTCCAAATAGAAGTTTATTACCTCACATAACAAACAAAATGTAAAGGAACATACTTACTAATTTAAGTGATAGTTTCCCCTAGGGAAGCTAGAGCCAAGATACTGAGTCAGGCTGTAAACCCTGTTTGTTCTCAACAAATTATAGAACTATTTTTTTAAAAGCTCTTGACGAGAATGTTTTTAATAATAATTTATTTGGGAGGCCTAGGGGGTGGAATCCTTCAGTTGAATTTTGAAATAAAAGCAAGGGATCTCCTGAGAACTTGATTTGTAATTGTTATTAAGTCAAATAATTTGTGAAAAGAAGATAGATTTTTTAAATTTATTAGATAGAAATTTTGAATATGTAGAATATGAGGACAAGCCAAACTAATGGTTTTTAAGAAGGTAGACTCTCATGTTTCGGGTTAGGATGTTATAAAATCTTTTCAGGTTTTTCAGAAGAAAATTGTTTAACTCATGACTTAGATATTAGTAATTTTAGAAAGTACACAAGATAAATAGAACACGCAGTGTTGTTAATAGTAATTCTGCATAGTAAATACATTTGCCATATGTTATTTTTAATAACCTTCCTTTCCTGGAGATAACCACCAGACTGACACTGGTTTATATCTATACTTCCTTCTTTAATATTATTACTATGTTTATGTGTTCCTTTACATTGTATTCTTAAAATTTACCTAACTGAAATATTCTATTAGCCTTTTGTGTAATTTTTTTTTAAGCTTCTTTTTAACCCAACCTTATTCTTGAATTGTTATTTGCTATTGTTTGTACACCTGCTAGATTCACTTTAATTGTGCTGTAATATTTCATGATAGGACAACTTTGGTACCAGTTTGTGCATCTTGTGACAGAAATCCCAGGATGCTTTGCACAGACTTTTCCCACAGATACTCATGGTACCCTGCAGGGCTTAGTGTCTTTAGCGCATGGGACAAGCTACCATCAACTCTTAGAGTGTTGTGTCCAGGTTCTGTCATTAGGCAGCATTCTCAGGCAATTTGGTGCCATTAGAGTGTGCATTGCTTTCTCTTGCTTAATTTCCTGTTTCCCTAAGTTGATCTACTGTTTCGATTCATGCCAAAGAAGCCTGCAGACAACCTTGCCATGCTGTTCTTTCAAAAGAATGTTCTCCCATCCTTACTCCCTCCTCGTATAAAAACAACTAATCTCTATATATTTTGTGTGTGTTTGAAAAAGATGGCTTTTAAAAATGTATATATTTTCAGGTTTCTGCAGTTTGTTTTATTTTAAACTGTGAGTGGCTAGAACCTATGCTATTTGGAGTTTATTTTGCCACAGCAACATGTGTGCTGTGTCTGTGTATAAAAAAGACATGGTTTTGCTTAATGTGAACAATACGATTTTGTGCCCAGAGAGTAATAAAATTCTTTTAGTAAATAACGATGAAACAATTGATTATTAAAAAGATGTGCTCTTCTTTTGTGAACATTTTGGGATATTTTAAAAGATTTTTTAAAAATTTTATAATCTAAATTGCATTCTTCAGGTTTAATTTTGGATTATAATTTTCATTAGTCTAGCTAATTTAATTTTAATGCATTTATATTTTTGAAGAAATCATATTTGGTAAAAGTCGTATATTTAAAAGTATTTTTAAACTTCTGTTGCACACTCAAGATTTGTATTGTGGCGCACTCTCAGACTATTAAAGAAGGAGCTATTTGTGAAACGTTTTGACTATGTGCCCAGCAGCTTGAAGCTGCCTTTTATAAAGCCAAATATTAGACAATTAATGTTAACTCTTTCCTGAAAGTATTTCTTCTTGAAGTAAAAGATTAAGTAATTGCAATGTATAGATCATTTCTTGTATATCAGTAGTTTTTAGAAAGCTGAAAAATGTGTATGCTATGCAATAAACAGATGCTGCTCTAACAGTACAATACATTATGTACCAAAAATGCTCTCTGTTTTAATCGTAGACACTGATTTAATGAGACAAGACTAGCTTACATCAAAAATGGGTTTAGGGTGTGATTATTTGTTTTTTCTGTGTTTTTTCTACACAATTAATAGGCGTACCTTTTAATATCATTATTAGATTTGGGGGAAGCTTTTATTTCTTTGATTTTTACATTTATTTTTTGAATTTATAGGAGTTTGTAATTGAAACCAATTCAAAATAGTTATTAAAATAATTTAAAGAAGATGCCTTGTCTTATTCTATAGTAAGTCTACTTTGTATGAATAAAATTCCTATATGCTTATGTTCCTTTTTTTGAGTGGGGACTGAATATTTTCTATAATTTATGGAAGAGTTTTGGGGGGAGGTAGTCAATGAATTGGCTACTGTAAGATGGTGGTGCTTGAGATTTAAAGTCTCTCTCACGCAGTGGGATGCCCTTTTGGTTTGCCGTCCACAGAGTCACTGGAATCTTTTTTCATGTATGACAGAAGCACTTTGTTATGCTTTCCTTTTGTCTTCTTTTCATTTAATTTATTGCACGAACACCTCAAACTTGAGTGCAGTCACTGATTTTGAGCCCTTAACTTCTTCTGCATCTGCATTGTGCTTCTTATTTGACAAATTTGCCTTTACATATGGTCAGATAATTCTATATTTGGAAAAATATTCCTATTATGCTTTACATCACTGAATCTAGCAGAGTTAAATGTAGTTTGGATGCATAGGGAAGAATTAATGATTGGAAGATACAGAGTTGGTAAATTATTTATTCTGGCCCTGAGGAAGCTGAAAAGCTGAGTGAAAGACTAATAAATCATTTGTGGTAGTGCTGGTTGTCACTTCCAATTATTTTAGACGGTTTTGTGATAAACTGCAGCACCTGCGAGATATCCACACACCCTCCCTTGATGCTGGTGGTGCAGCTTGTTTAGTCGATTATCAAAGGCAAGTTTGTGTAAAGTTTATTTAGGCTGTAAAGGAAATTACTCTTTTTAAGTCAATTTTGTTGCTTTTTCCTCATTGTTTGAGTGCTGTGAAAGGATTTCTCAGACATGGCCTGCAATCTGGAGTATGTCTGCCACTTTATCCAGGAGAGACTGTCTTTATCTTTTGTTAAATTAAATACTTGAAGAATTGAGCTTCTTTATTATTCCCAGACTAATTAAAAACTACTTCAACTGAGATGATAAAGATCGAATCATCTTTTCGGTACCTTTTGATAGGGAACTACCATTGCTGCTACCCCAGACATTTGTCTTCATTTTTTGTTTTTGATGGCTGAGGTTTTGGAACTAGTAGTCCCAAAAGGTGAGGTCTCTTTTTCCACTGGTCTTAAACTCAGCTGCTAAGTTTTTTTGGAGTGGCTGAACAGAATTGGAAAGAAAACCCAGTCTAGATTGGTCTGGTTCTAGTGGTCTTGAAACAAGGATACTTTAAAATTTCTTGGGAAATAAATTTATAATAGCACATAATGTGCTTGCTTTATGCCTGGAATTAGCTGTTTTCCTTCTGTTAGAGTTTAATAAAATTATTTGTGTCCAAACTGAGACCATTAGTCTTATTTGTTTAGAGTGACTTTATTTTTACTCAGATTTTCAGGTTTAACATAAAAATATGCGATAGTTGAGAGGAATCTTAAAATTCTATACAAGGAAATAATCTCGATGAACAGTCCTGTGTTCATTCAGTTGCATTTTCACTCACTGACTTGCTTCTCCTCATCAAACATTTAAGAAAGCTCATGCGTGCCAGCCTTCAGGGAACAAAAACTACTACTGCTACTGCTAGTAATAACGACTCTTTTTTTTTTTTTTTTAGATGTTTAGTATGTGCCTTGTACTCTCCTTGGCACATATTAACTTATTTTAATACAAAATTCTATCAGGTATTGTATTCACTGTTTGTATCCTTATTTTACAAAGGAGCCTTATGGAGTAATAAGTCAGCAGTGATTTAGTTTTTTCTTTAGTCTATAGAAAGAAGGAAACTTTTATCTTTGTGGTTCATCTTAGTTAATGGGTTTAGGAATTCCAATCCAAGTAGTGTAATAATAACTTATTTATTGAACATTTAATTTTGTTTAAGGTACTATATGTATTATTGTCATGATGAGGAAATTGAATCTTTTTTTTTTTTTTTGAGACAGATTCTTGCTCTGTCACCCTAGGTAGAGTGGCATTATCATAGCTCACTGCAACCTCAAATTCCTGGGTTCAAGTGATCCTTCTGCCTCAGCTCTCTAGTAGTTACACTACAGGTGTGCGATACCACATTTGGCTAATTTTTCTATCTTTTATAGAGACAGGGTCTTGCTCTTTCTCAAGCTGGTCTTGAACTCTCCTGAGCTCAAGCAGCCCTCCCGAGTTGGCCTCCCCAGTCTGCTAGTATTGTAGGTGTGAACTACTATGCCTGGCCTGGAAAATTGAATCTTAAAGGGATCAAACTACCTGCCCTAGGTTATGCAATTTGGAGGTGAAGGACCTGGAATTTAAATCTAGATTTGACTGCTTATACACTTTAATTGGTTGTTACAAACTCTAGTCCTAATGGACTTCGTAAGCAACAGAAAGAGGGGAGAAAAGTGAGTTAGTGAGAATCTGGGCAACTGAAGGCTTTGTCAGAAGTGGGCTCAGAACTGTGAATTTAGTGATACTTCTTTTTTTCCTTTTTAATGAGAGAAGTTAAAAGTCTAGATTTTAATGTGAAATGTTCAGTTTTTTAAATCTAGGCAATTTATTGAGGAAGAATTGTCTGTCCACTACATGTGGCCTGTGGATGCCAGTTTGAAACTTTAACATATTGCCTTTGGTAGAATTTGTTTTGACCAGGAGGTTTCTCTTCTAAGTTTATGACATTGAAAACTAGTAAGAAACTATGATACAATGTTAATAGGTACATCAGTAAAATTTTATCCTTTAAGTGGTTTAACATACTAGATGAAACAATTATTATTTTTAAATATATACTTGATATTTAGGTGAGCTTGAATCTCAGGTTATCAAGGGATACTAGTAATTCAAATATAGTCTATAGCATAAAGCATAAAACTAAACAGTAGAAAAAAGTCAAACAAGAATTGTGAAATTCTAATGAGGTATTGAAATATGTAAATGTTTATTGAAACACTGTCTTCCCTCCTCCCCTCCCCCACTATGTGCCTGTGGTGCCTTTTATTTCCTTTCCCTGTGTTCTGAATCATGTGGGAGATTTAAGATACATGTAGTTTTTTTTAGTGAAATGACTTTACCAGATTACTGAGAGAATTAACTTGTATGTAGAATGTTGTGACTTCTAATGGAATATAGTGATCAAGGTTTTAGGGAAGTGGATAACTATTTAAACAAGTCAGTTATGGTTTTATTAATTGATTTTATCTTACTTAAAATACAAATAAAGTATCTCTACAGATATTTCAGTGTTTTTCATAAATGCTTGAAAAAATGTGCTAATCAGTTATTAAAAGGGTTTTCAGTCCAGGCACTGTGACTCATGCCTATACTCTGAGCACTTTGGGAGCAGAGGTGGGACAAACACTTGAGTTCAGGAATTAAGGATTAGCCTGGGCAACTTCGTAAGACCCTGTCTCAGCGAAAAATAGAAGTAAAATTACCCCAGTGTCATGGCACATGCCTGTAGTCTTAGCCGTAGGGAGGTTTTGCTGGGAAGCATTGCTTGAGCCCAGGTGCTCCGGGGTGCGATTGTGCCACTGCATTGCAGCCTAGGTGATGAGGCAAGACCCTGTCTTTAGGAAAAACAAAGGAACGGGGGAGTATTGAGGTTTTCTTTCATCAGAACCTATCTTACAACTTAAGTAATTTAACTCAAAATCAGTGATTTTTTTCTAACAGAAAGCTCTTAATAAATTATGAATTCTTTAGTGTATCTTTATATTTAATATAGAAATCAAATACTTGTTACCAACTTAATTTTTCAGCTATAAGTTGGAGGTTCTTGATCTAAAACATTTCATTTAGTAGTATTCAATTGGTCAAGGTATGGCTTTAAATATTAATAGAGGAATCTTTTACTGTGTTTTAGAAGAATATATTCATTATAGAATAATTTCAAAAATTATCAAGGAAAAAATAAACACACATGATTCTACCACTCAGAAATAACTAGCAAAATCCCTTTCATCTTTTGAGCTTTTTTCTTTTTTCACTTTTCTTAGCGTTTAGGTTTGTCTTTAAAAGACTTAAAAATGTTTGACACAGTTGAAATATGTCTCCGTCATAAGGATTTTCATCCAATAGCTAGAAGTAATTTCCCCCCTTTCTAACCAACTTTTATGTAACTATAATTGTACCTTTACTATGCTACTTTGTAGCTACACCCTAACCCTAGTATTTTGAGGGCAAGCACTGTCTTGTGTTCATTTTTACATTTTTATAACATTCACCCACTACTGAGTGAGTAAGTGAAAGCAGGTCTTAAATTTGATTTGTCTCCTGCAAATCAAAGTGGCAAGAAATACATTAGTGTACTTCTTATAATGGGTTATACAGGTAGGGCTTTGTGGAAAGAAATCACTGAAGTTTGTGTAGCTAACAGTTCTTCTTACATGTAAAGATGTACTTGGTCTCCTGCCTCATACGTAGGTAATGGAGATTTATCATATTCAGATTTGTTGAGTCTGATTTGAAGGGTGAATTCTGCTAAATAAATGTTTATGTATCACACATACAATATTGCAGTTTTAAAACATGGCAAAAGAATTTTAGAATTATTGGAAGGTTTATAATTAAATAGAAACAAGAAAATCTGAAGTAGAAAAATTTTGAAATGGTGCATCAAGTATGTTACTCTATAGATAAAAAATAATTTAAAATACTAGAGGTGGATGAGTCAATAGGAAACTGAAATTTTGGGAGATAAGTAATTGGACCAAAGTCATAAGACTACAGTGTACCTAATGATAATTACTGGTGCATGCTCAATAAATAATTTTATGAGTAAATGAAAAGCTGTGTGTAAAGGCAGTTGAAGATTTTACCATGTGTAGTTTAGTAAAAGTATTAAAAAACAACCCATGAATGTCCATATTAGAAACAGAATCTCTACATTCATTTACTTACATTTTGAATAGAAGAACTTAGAAGATATACTTTAAAAAAAATGACAATGTAAGGAAAGATAAAATAGAATGGCTTCTGTTTACTTTGTGTCTAGCACTATGTTGACTATATAATTGGAAGGTTATCTTTGCATAAGCTTTATGGAAACTTTTTAGGTTGGAAGAGGATTTCAGCTGGAGTGTCGAAAGGGTCATATACAAAAAACCCCTCTATATTAAAATAAAATGTGTCCAAGTTTTAAAGAAAAGATCTCAGAGTTTGCAGATGATCCTAAAATTGGAGCTAGGGGAAATAATGAAGAACAATGCAATCAGATTCAAAAAGATTTGGATTGTTTAGGTGATTGGGCCAGCAGATGGCAAATGCAGTTCAGTGTAGACAAATGTAAAATAATTATCTTAGGAACAAAGAACCAATCATACAGCACACTGATCAGGAAAAAATTTGTGAGTTATTGTAGGAAAACCATTGAAACAGTTAACCCGGTGCACAGCTGCAGCAAAAAAGGCAAGCAAGAAACCAAATTAGCAGACGGATAGAATATAAAGCAAGAGGCAATACTTATAGTGTACTAAGAAACTTGCTAGACCCCATTCAAATTACTCACTCTACTATTGGTTGACAAAACTACTTTAGGAAGACTAAATTTTTTTTCTTAGGCATAGACTGGAAATTGTACCAAGCAAATCTAATAAATCACATGAAAGAGATTTTTAATCAATTTTTATAAACTTTTCATTTATAAACTTTTATTGATATGAGCAAGACACTGAGTCAAAATAAAGAAAGGCACTCAAGTAGCTCACACCTGTAATCCTTGCACTCTAGGAGGTGGAGATGAGTGGATTGCTTGAGCTCAGGGTTTGAGACCAGCCTGAACAAGAGTGAGACCCTGTCTCTACTAAAAAAAGGTGTTGTGGTGGGTGCCTATAGTCCCAGGTACTTGGGAGGCTGAGGCAAGAGGATCACTTGAACCTAGGAGTTTGAGGTTAATGTGAGCTACAATGATGCTATGGCACTCTATCAAGAATGACAGAATGAGACTCAGTCTCAAAAAAAACAAAACAAAAAAAACGAACAAACAAAAAAAACACAAAAAACCCAGTACAAAGTAAAGGCACTCATGTCTGTCCGCCATAAAATGTTGGTCTCAGAGGATGTGTGTGGTTTCCATTGCCTAGGGTCTTACTAAACCCCTTTTCTAGTTAGGTAGGAAGCTGCCTCTCACCTCTTAAGGGTGAAGAAGCCTGAAGACTTGGCAAAAGACTGTACTGTGGCTTGAGAGGTACACATTGGCTGCTAGAGAGACCACAGGCAGGCGTGAGGTGATCCACTTAACTCTTAGTGCAGTAACAAAAGTTGAAGGCTATTTTCTTGGCTTTGGAGGCAGAAATTTTTCTGTGGTTTGTCTTCGTTGGTTCTTGTCCAAGCTCAATTCTCTAAACCTGTCTCATTTTATTTTGAGCTGTCCTGTACTTATCCAGTCAATTCCTTTTTGACTTAAATTAACCAGAATGTCTTGTTTATAATCAAGAGCCTTGACTGCTATATAGGCAGTCCCAGGGTTATGAACGAGATAGATTCTGTAGGTTTGTTCTTAAGTTGAATTTGTATGTAAGTCAGAACTGGTATATTTACCTGTTATCTGTAAAAGCCCCCATTTGTAAGTGCAGGTTGAATTTTAATCAGATGTTTATATCTCAGGGACTTACTGTATAGCCTCCATTCTTGTAAGTGTGAGTTGTACATAAGGGAATGTTTGTAACTTGAGGACTGCCTTTCAGTGATAGGACTGCCTGTAGTGATAGTGTTCTGTTACTTTAACCTTGGCCATTGCATTATTTTTTGTTTTTGTTCTATAATGTGTTTGGAGTGATTTTATTGTAAATCATTTTTTGGGTGAGGAGAAGAAAATTAAAATGAAAATCTCTCTCTTTCCCTCCCTGTCTTTTTCTTTTTCTCTTTCCTACCTTCTCCCTCTCTCTTTTTCCAAATTGGAGTTGAAAAGAAGTAAGAAAAATTTATGTCAATACCATCAACATCTGCAAGTCTCATGTAAATTTAACTTTATCCATGCAATTGAATAGTGTGACTGTGAAAAATGGCCTTTGTTCTCTAGAGTTTGTTAGAAGAGTATTTATATTTTAAAATAAGGTTTACTTGGTATCTCTAAAAATAACTTTCTTCTTTTATTTTGGAGGAAACCTAAGTTCATCAATTTAGATTATTTTCATAGTATTATATGAGTAACAATAGGTGCTAGAATCAGGAATACTGTCCCAAGGTTTCTGATTCCTTCATCACTGATTAATGAATATTTGTTAATTTTATTTATTTATTTATTTGTTTATTTATTTATTTTTTGCAGTTAGTTTTTGGCCGGGGCTGAGTTTGAACCCACCACCTCTGGTATATGGGGCTGGCGCCCTACTCCTTTGAGCCACAGGCACCACTCATGAATATTTGTTAATTTTAAAGAATAACACTTGTGAATTAGTGATTGTGAATTATATTTTAGATTTGTGGTAAATTGATTTTTTCTTATTTAGAATCAATTTTAATCCCACAAGTGGAAGTTAGGTTGTCTGTTTATCACATATGTCTTACTGACTCATGATTTATATATTGTTGGTCTAATATGTCTAAGCTTGAAGCACAGGCGCAAACAAGAGGAAAGGGGAAAGAAATAAAAAGTTTATTTTGGGGAATGGTGTACATGGCTATTCTTGGTGAGATTTTAAAGTAAGTAGGAGTTTGTGACCTTTTCATCATTCTTAAAAGTGAAATGGAAACTTACCAACAGAAAGATGCCCTTGAGTTCATTTCTCCCATACCTCCAGGCTGCCAGAGCTCTTATCTTACCCTAAAACTTACATGTATGAGGGCATCCACAAGTAGGTGTTATGATTCACATTTCATACCCTCCTCCTCCTCTGCCCCATAGAATAGGTTGTGGGTAGTGTTAGGAGGGAGAGCTGTGTAACCAGACTATTTGAAGCATCTATATTAAAACTCAATAGCCTTTGACTTTCTTATAGATTACTCAAGGAGAATAATTGTGAACATAAATGATTTTTTGAAATATTGGTTAGTGTGGCTCAGTGAAGGTAAAAACTTCATGTAGTATTCAGGGAAATGTCTTTGGTCCTTGTTGGGCAGTTACGAACTGCCCTTATCATGTACCTTTATAATAAAGTAAATCCCTATGCTTGGGAAAGTATTTTAATTATAAGTCTTTTGATACTTATTGCCAAAATTTATGTTTCTTTTCTATCAGCAAATTTGGAGACTCCTGGATTTTCCACATTAGCAGTAGTATTAATATAACTTAAAAAGAAAAGATCTTTACTGATGTTATAGGAGTAAAGTAGTATCTTGTTTTAATGTACTTTTTAAAATGCTATTCACCATTTGCATTTATTTTATAATTTACCCCCTTAATATTGCTTGCCTGCTAGGTATTTTTCTTATATTTATTTAAGTACTTAATTATACATTAAGAAGATTAACCCTTTTTGGCATGTTGCCAGTATTTTTTTCTGTGTTTTATTTGTATATAGATTTTTTTAAACTAATGAGTTGAAGAATTTTGTTTTAGTTTTTATAAGTTTTGTGTTTTAACCATTTTTAATTTTTATGTAATCAAATATGTATTGTTCTGCATAAATTTTTTATCTTTAATATTTAAAATTAAAAATATACATATAATTTTAATTGATCTAGGATTTTAAATGTTAGTTTGGGGGCATACGGTTTGTGTTTTCTGTGTTTTGGCTTTATAGATTTCAATGTGCATACAGACCACAATCATGAATGTAGAGGAAAGAACACTGGAATTGTTTGCAGATGACTATGACCTTGCGTTTCAGCTTCTGCATTTGTGAAATGAAGATATTGGTCTGGTTTGGTGCTATTAATTCAGTGTTTTGTTCGTGAAACAAACAAAACAGTAAGAGATAAAATTTTATCTCACAGTAAGAGATAAAATTTAAATCAGCCTGGGAAACATGTACATATGAATAGACATGTATGTGTGGGTATATATGGATATAACACATATATAATGTGTGTGTTCTACTTTTTGTATGTCATGCCATATGCTATGCAATGCCAGATCATTAAAAAAAATCTGCTGTGTGCAACTCTCTTTGCTTTCACGAAGGAGGTATTACCATTGAGAAATCGCTGATCTACAGGATCTTAAATTGGACATTTAGATTCACTGTGGCTGACCAGATAACAGATGCAAATAACTTGCCATATTAGCTAATTAGAGGGCCTGGGTCCTATCTAAAGGTATTCAAATTAAAATAAAGCAAAACACAACATCTTGTTGATGAACAGACATTTTCAGGTGGAATTCAGCCTTCTCATTTTGGTCCCTAGCCTAGTCTAGAGGTAAAAAACACCCCCAAATATATAAAATACGAGCAACAAGCTTGATTTTAGCACTGTCAACTTGCTGCAAAGTGTCTTAAATCATTCACAGACAGTGGAAACAGACCATACTTTGATAGTATCTTTGAGCTTTCTTTTTACTTTCTTGCTCTTATTTGGCTCCATTACTACTTCTGGCCATGAGAATTAGTAGTAAAGTGGCCTCACTCACTTTTTCTGATGTGACGAGAAATGATACCTGTGATAAGATCTGGGAAGAAAAATGTAGAAAGAGTATTCTTGATACCTGAGTTACTCTGAAGACTGATTATAGGGGAAAATGAACATTGTTCCTTCCGTGTCAAGCTAAGGTAATAATGAGATATCCCAGCAAGTATGTGTAAAAACAGAAGATGCAGACAAATAACCATTGAAAAATCATATAGGAAAAGTTTAGTGTCATTGAAAGAATACAACAGTAGTTGGATACGCATATTGAATCTTTTGTGTCTGTGTTTGCACACAAAATTATTTTTATGGCTTGATTTTCTGGTTTTGGGGGCAAGGTTATAGATACCTCCAAGAGAGATTCTGTGATATATAATCATTAAGGCTTATTTTGGTGACTTGGGTAATTGTAAATAGAACCATGGAGCCATTAGGCTCCAGATGGGACTTTAATCTGGCTTCTGATTGAATGGAGTATCCTTGTAGAGTCTCTAAGCATCTGTTTTGAAAATATATATGACATTATTCAAAATTTGTACAAATTAACCCACCCTTGGGTTATAATTCAATTTTTCTTTATTGAGAAATGAATTATGAGCAGTTTTATGCAATCTAGTGAAACTAGCCTATACTCATTATTTATATGTTTATTAAATGGTCATTTAGATTTTTGTGATTGAACTTTTAATGGATTTTAAAAATTACAATTAGTTTATAAAATGTGAAGAGTTGTTTCCTAATTTTAAATAGCTTTCCCCTAGGTTTTTTTTTTTAATTATTTATTTTTTTACACAGACTCTCATTCTGCTGCCCTAAGCTAGAGTACAGTGGTTTTAGCCTAGCTCATAGTAACCTCACACTCTTAAATTCAGACAGTCCTTCTGCTCAGCTTTCTGAGTGGCTGGCGTTATAGGTGCCCACCACAATGTCATCTAATTTTCCTATTTTTATTTTAGTAGAGGTGGGTGTCTCATTTTTGCTCAGGCTGGTCTTGAAATTTTGAGCTTGAGGCCTTGGCTGGTGCCTTGGGCTCCCAGAATGCTAGGATTATAGGCGTGGACCACTGCACCCAGGCATAGGTACTTATTTTTGATAGCCAGCCTATTTAAAAATGCTAATAGTGGTTTCACTTTTGAATAATAGAATCCTCTAAATAATCTGCCTTATTCCAGAATGAAGTTTATTTTTTCCTATAATGGAAACTTCATAGGTGGGGTATTCTGTGGGACTTGATTGCTAAAGACTGTGGGTAGGAACAAGTACCAGCTTGATTTATCTGTGTTTTCTTCTTTTTTCTTCAGGCTGGTTATCTTTCATGTTCACAGGTTGGCTACTATCAGCAGCTGGAACAACAAACATCCTTTAGTCCTACCAAAGAAAAGAATTTTTATCCTCACTGTAGACTAAAAGTTCTTTCCTTCTGTTTTCTTAGTCCCATTCAGATCACATTGTCTACCTCTGAACCAGTTACAATCACTATATACTGTTTGGTTTAATTAAGTCTGGGTTTCTGAACCAGTTACTAGCAAGAAATATGGTGTTATGGAGTTTGGTGATTCAGGGTCTGTTCCTGGAGGTGAGAGAAGTCTAGAAAGATCAGCCTCTCCTGAGTTGTGGGAGAGGAAAGATAAAAATGGCTGTTGGATCTGAAATGAGTTGAATGGAATGTCCACAATGAGCATTACAAAAGTTCTAATCCATTCCTTGGATAAAGGGATTAGTTTCTATACTCTCCTTGTATTTTTTATTAGTAGTATGACTTTTAATTACTTATTTTCCTATTTACAGAACACAGAAATTAAAATTATATTGTGGGTAGAAATAATAGGAATTTTATAGTTGCCTGGGCTTTTCTTGTTACGTAGAGACTAGAAAAATTATAAATATTACCTGACACAAATGAAGTCTAAGGAGATTGCATTATTATTATTATTTTTTTATTAAATCATAATTGTGTACGTTGGTGCAATCATGGGGCACAATGTGCTGACTTCATATACAATCTGAAATATTTTCAATGAACTATTTAACATAGCCTTCATGGCCTTTATCACTATATGAAGACATTTATATTCTACATTTAGTAATTTTCACTTGTACCCTTCTAAGATGCACAGTAAGTGTGATTCCCACCAATCACCCTCCCTCCACCCTGGTCATAACTTTATTATAAAATTTTGAGAATCGATTTGCAAATTGATAGGCTTTACTAGCAGTCACCCAGTTTAGTCCTTCCTTTCCACCTGCACGTAGGGAACACTTTACTTGCCAGCATTCATGAGTATAACTGTATGCCTAATTTATGTAAGCATAAATGTGAGTACAGGTCATGTGGTTCATCTTGTTAAGGCAAAGGAATACGTCTTTTACTACTTCAGTCTCTTCCCTTTTCAAAATGATTGTGAATCAGCTCTATGTTACAGATGATAGAAATATAAGAGGATCAGTTAGTTTAAATGGTCTTACAGTAGAGGCTCCCACTTATCCATACGGGACAAGGAGCCTAAATGAAAAATTGACTTTTGTGGTATACAATCACTGAGATTTGGGCCTCAAATTTTACCATATAACTTAACTGGCCATGCCTAATAGTTCTCTCCACGTACTAAAATGCATAAACACTTAGGTACAAAATTTGGCACCACAGCTGAGTTCATGGGTGTCATCTTGCTAAGTAATTCAGATTTCTTTGGCTGTAAGTTTCCTTATTTATCATCTAACTCTGATTACCAGGGTTTGGAACCACTGGCTTACATTAACAGAGTTAAACATTTTCTATAGCACTTATGGCCTTCAATAATATAATCTATGTCTACATTTCTGACCTGGCTTCCATTAATCAATTGTTAGGCCCACTTGCTGCATGTGCATTCTTATTGCTATGGCTTTTTTGTTAGCACTTGACATCCTTCTTTCTCTCCATCTAAAGTTTAGTTCTAGTCTCTCACAGGAGCTAAGCCATTAACACTCCCTTTTGAATGATCATACTATGTGTTATTAGTTTTATCTTATTGACATAAAATTCTGACTTAACTCTCTGGGTTAGAGTTGGGGCATCATATTTTTAAACATTCCCCAGATGTCTACGACAGGCAATTAGGAGTACATTGTTTTCTCAAATTCATTCAGCATTTAAGATGTTTGTGCTATTTGTGCTGTAGTCATTGTTGATGAAATAATGCACATGCATATTTTGACCTTCTTGCATCTCATTATATATGTGTGCGAGAGTAAAATGGATTCCATCAATGGAGACAACAACAAGAACAAATCCAAATTATTATCCTTTCAAAGGTAAAGAAATAATTTTGACAAACAGAAGAATGTTGGTTTATGGGGCTTCTATGATCTTTTTAATATTAAAATTATCTTCCACTTGGTAATATTTAAGTAGAGAAAAAGTTCATTTTTATATACCTAGTACATTGTTCATTATGAATACTCAATTTATATATGCTACGCTTTCTTATCTAAATAAAAGATATTCATAAAGAATACTTCCTTCACACCAAGTAGAATAGGATTTTTTTTCGGGGAAGACTTAATGCATTAAGGATTCAAAGGAATTCACTTTTGTATGTTGAACTTCAAATTGAATTTCATATGCAATTTACAAGTGTCTACTTTGTGCTTAGTGTCCAATTATTGTTATCATATTGTAATCTCTTTTTTATGTGAACATTGGTGATTAATTTATTGTGTATACACTGACTTCCCAGCAATCAGAATATTTGATTAAGCAACACATTATTTCTTAACAAAGCAATACAAGAAAATTTCATTGCAAAAATTTTTACATAAAAACTAGCAAGAATTTATTAATCTGTAAGAAAAAAGTAGAGTTAAACTTATAATTGGAAATATTCAAAAAAGTCTCTTTCTGCTGCATTACTAATGTACATTGTATAAAGTTCTTCTAGTTTCATATTTTTGAAATTGACATTATTGTACTCTTTTCCATGACTCTGAAAATTGTGTAAGAACCTAAGAAGTATAAACTATAAACTGAAAAGCAGCATTAATTTTTTGATTATTAGCCCAATTGTAGTGAAAGTACTATTGAATTGTTTCAAAAAATTTGGTACATTTTTATTAATTTTCTAGAATAAATTAGAAGGGAAATTTAAATATTTTGAAAATAGTTCCTATTTTTATTCAATTTTCTTCATTCCAAATATGAATATGTGTATATTATACAACTGTGCTAGCCAGAAGAGAGAAAAGATTATTCACAATGTAAACGTATTAGTATGTGGTTAATGACACAAGCTCTTCTTCATTCCTCTTATTAATTAAAACACTGCTGATTGGTGACCTCAGTTTGGCTAGTATTATAATAAGCAGGCAATCTTGCTTTGTGTGCCTAAAATGTTTCATGTGTGTGTTGATAAACGACTCTGTTACCTGCATTCCCCCCCCCTTTTTTTTTAATGAAGTGGAAATGTGGAATGCTTTCCAACGTGTATTGCTTGTCATTACCGTGGGGTCCTCTATCACATAGCTGTTTAGAAGGCAATTTAGGCTTAAGCGAGATTTAGAGGCCTTTCTTAATCCATCTATCCACATTTACTAGAACTCTGAATGGGGTTATCAGAAACTGCATTAGCTTATAACGAAGTGATAATTTGAGTCTCATTCTCTTATTGTTCCTTGTGTTCATGGCTCAGTCACTTATCTGATATCTCCTATGCGTAGAAAAAGGGATCAGAAGCAGCTCATTGTAGTTTCATGAAACCTGGTATTATCAGTCCACATAACAAACTCTGACTATTGCCTTCAACAAACGTGCAAAACAGAGGTTTGCTGATAAATGGTATCATTCAAGAAAATAACTCGGACATTTGCATATGCCTAGTTACAATATAATCACGTCTAAATTCAAATATATACATTAGTATAATGGAAACACGTGAGAGAACCTGCAGATTTGCAGTAGAAACAGATGAATGTATTAATTAGATGAATTATTTTTCTTTATTTATAAAAGCTCCCCTAGCACAAGTATCCTTCTAGGTATATGCATTGTAAATATTTTCTCTCAAAATGTAAATTTCTTAACAATGTCTTCTGCGAATCACACATTTTTAATTTTGGTAAACTCTAATGTATCAATTATTATTTTACTGTTAGAACTTTTTATGCCTAGTTTCATAAAGTTTTACCCCACTCAAGAACTTTGATATTCTGCTACATGTTTTTTCATAACTTGAACAATTATAAATATTATTTATCTTAAATTACTTGTTATATTTGGAATGAGGAATATTTTTACAGTTCACTTTTTTTTCTATACAGATATCTAGTTGGTTGAATATAATTTCTTAAAAAGATTTTTCTTATAAAAATTTTGTAAAAACATAAAAGAAGAAAAAACAAAAAAAGGTTTTCTTTTCCTCTTCAGTTCACTTGATATATTATTAAAATAATTAATAGTTAAATACATCTAGATTATGTATTTAATTCCATTCATTAATTTGCCCATTCTTATTCCAATATTACACTGGAGGCTATGTCATCTTTCTTGGTTCTTAATTTCCAATATTGGTTTTAGGTTTTCTAAGTATTTTTATTTACAAATAAATTTTAGAGTCAGCTTGTGAATATCTAAAAAAATATTCTACTAGAGATTTCATTTTATTTACATTGAATCTATTTCAATGTGCTGCTTCTGACCCCTTTTCCTCCAGACAGGAATCAAGTTGGGTATGACTAACATCTTAAAATTATGGAGACTTCCTATACACAAATGTGGTATATTTCTTAATGCAGGTTACATTTGTTCAATTTATTATTTTAGCAGTGTGTATGTGTGTGATGTAATGGTTATGTTAAATTTATTATTAATCATAAATTTTTTTTTTTGAGATAAGGGTCTCATTTTGCTGCCCTTTGTAGAGTGCCCTGGTGTCATAGCCCAGAGCAATCTCAAATTCTTTGGCTCAAAGGATTCTCTTGCTTCAGCCTGTCAAGTAGCTGATACTTCAGGTGCTCACCAAAATGCCTGGCTATTTTTTTGAGACATGATCTCATTCTTGCTCAGGCTGATGTGATCTTGTGAGCTCAAGCAATTAACCTGCCCTGGGATCCCTGAGTGCCAGGATTACAAGTGTGAGCCACTGAGCCTGGTCTAATTGTAAGTATTTCATATTTAAATGATACTGTAAACATTTTTAAAATTTGTTTTCTTCTTTATCTTTACTAGTGTAAATTTATTTTTATACTGATTTTGTATTTGGAAACCATATTAGTTCAATATTAATTCTCATGAGGAATGATTTAAAGGTTAAATACGGTTGTACATGACTATAACCATGCCATCTATAAGGAATGACAATTAAATTTTTTTTTCCAATAGGCTTTTTATTTATTTTTCTTGTCCTATTGGCCTGGTTAGATGATTTATAGAGGAATGTCAAACAGAAGTTCTTGCTGACTGGGTGCCTGTAGCTCAAGCGGTTAAGGCGCCAGCCACATATACCAGAGCTGGCGGGTTGGAATCCAGCTCAGGCCTGCCAAACAACAATAACAACAACAACCAAAAAAAAAAAAAAAAAAAATCCTAGAGTTGTGGCAGGTGCCTGTAGTCCCAGCTACTTGGGAGGCAGAGGCAGGAGACTCTCTTGAGCCCAGGAATTGGAGGTTGCTATGAGCTGCGATGCCACGGCACTATATCCAGGGTGACAGCTTGAGGCTCTGTCTCAAAAAAAAAAAAAAAGAAAGAAAGAAAGAAAAAAAGAAGTTCTTGCTGGTTTGTGAGAACGTCAATATCTCACTATTAAATATGATGCTAAGAATAGAGATCTTTTGTTTTGTGTCATTTTGTCTTTTTCCGGAGCCACTCAAATCAGATTGATTGCTTTCATCTATTTTTCAGAATCTCCTCTTTCAGTTTTTTTATGTGTTAGGCCAGATGAGCACATAGTTTCACAGGTTGTCCATGGTATCAAAGTTGGAAGATTGGAGTTGGGAGTAGCCAGAGTGAGGTTTGGCGAGATCCAGATGCAGGTTTCAGCTTGATCCTCTTGGCTTGTCCCTGTTGCTGCTCTCCTGCTCTTCATGACCATTTTTCCGTACACACTGCCTATCCTCTTCCACCATGCTCGTGCTCAGCACCAGACAAACACAAACTCTGTGTGTTTCCGTGATTCGCCACAGTGGTTTCTAGGAGTCCACACCAAATTACGATCCTGATTGTTTACATGGTCCTAGCAAGTAATAAAACTCAATTGATATTAGGTGAATAAATAAGTTGTTAAATATGATTCACAAAGGTGACAAGATACAAAAATATTTTTAAAAGATTGTTGGGCAACTAAGGAATTAAAAATACTAAGTACACAAAGTAAATTGTTATAGATATTCTACTAGCATTCAAAGTTTCTTGTAGCCTTGCTGTGTCAAAGTTATCAACAGCCATTAACTTTAACTAAGAATCCTAGGACATTTGATCTGGCATCTCTGCCTCTCCTCCCTTACCCTGTGTTGGAGTGGGATCCCAGAATCCAATGCAGGCAATTATCATGCAGTCTGACTTCGTGATTTGAGAAATGCAGACCTGTGCTATATAACAAACTTGTACAAAGCCCCTCAAGGGATCTTGTGAAGATAAAGAAGTTTCTGAGCACCATTGCAAGGGGCACACTAGTGCTGGTGACCTTTTTCTAAGTTTGAAGAGGATAAATTTTTAGGGTAGTAATAGGTATGAGAAACCATAAGAAAGCTACTATTCAAATAATCTATTTTCATAGGCTTTCCACTGTTACAGTGTATTTTGTACCTGAAAATATTCTTTATATTAACTGACATAGTGACAAATATACAATCTTTACCTGAGGATGTGGGGATCAAGCTTCATAAATCTCAGACTAACTCCCCATAATGTATGTATGTGCACACAGACACAACTCTAAATAGAAAGGTTTATGAGAACTGAATAGATATTTAAAACTCATTCACCAGTCTCTGAATAAAACCCTGTATTGAAAAAATGAATATCAAAGAAAAGTAAAAAAATATTTTCTTTAATATCTATCACACCTACGGTGCATCTTACAAGGGTACATGTGAAATTTACTAAGTGTAGAGTATAAAGGTCTTAACACAATAACTAAGAAAATGCTGTGAAGGCTATGTGAACCAGTTTGATGAAATATTTCAAATTGTATATAAAACCAGCACATTGTATCCCATGATTGCATTAATGTACACAGCTATGATTTAATAATAAAAGTTAGAAAAGTAAAAAATCTCAAAAGCTTGTAGAAAATAATAAGACATTAGATATAGAGAAATGATATTTCAAATAAACACTAGTTTCTCAGCAAAAAAACTAACTTTGGCATTTAAGAGACAAAGAAAGATTTTAAAAGGTCAGTACTGAACTCTGTTTTTGTAGTAATACAAGAATGCAATTTTAGGAGCAAAGGACTGTGATAAAAACAGTGTTCTCAGCAAGGAAGTCTTTAGTAAATCCTAAGAAAATTAAGCAGAAATGTCATTGGAACCAGTTGTGGTATATACGTAACACAACTGCATCCAAGCTCGCCATGATATTCTACCAATCGATATAAAAGCTGAATTTGCTTAAAAATAAAGAAGTGATTTATATGCAAATAAACTAAAAAAAAAATAAAGATCAAACTTGTAATGTTAAAAAAAAGACAAAGAAAAAACGTCTTTATTAAAATTTAAAAAAAGAACATTTTAATCCAGTATTTTGTATCCACCAAACTTATCTTTCATGAATAAAGGTGATATAAGAAACATTTTTCAGATAAAGGAAGACTTAATATTTAATTCTGGTATGTTCAGTCTCTAAGCAATGATTAAGAAGCCTTTTCAGGCTGTAGAAAATGTTATATGAGGAAACAGTGAATATTTAGGAGTGAAAGGAATGAAGGAAGCACAACAAAGTAGTAGATATAAAAGACAACTTTTGTTTACTTAGGCTTTTAAAAAATTATGAGTGCTTATGGGAAACACTCAGACACACACAATACATACAAAAACTATGTCTTGAAGGCTGATGGGAACAAAATAAACAAAGTCGATGGCTTCTGCATTGTATATAAAGTGGTACAGTATAAACTTTAAGTAGAGTACAAAAGATGGAAAAGTCTGTATATTACAAATGCCTTAAAAATAAAGAGATATAGACAAAAATATAATACACACGTACACATACACACACACACACAAACACAACGTCTTTTGCAGCAATTGGATGGACTAGAGACCATGATCCGAAGTGAAATATATCAGGAGTGGAAAAAAAACCAGACACCATATGAACTCTAAAAAAAGAAAACTAATCAGTGGGCACAAGGAACATAAAAAGTTCTTAAGTTCTTATTCTTTTTCATTTGGATGTCTGGTTATCCCAGTAGCATTTTTTTAAATTTAAGTTTTAATTAAATCATAACCTTATACATTTTAAATCATAACAACATACATTTATGGGGTAAAATACATGATTTGATGTACAATGTGGAATGGTGGAATCAAACTGATTAAAATAACAATCACCTCACTAATTTTTTGTGGTAAGACATTTATAATTTACTCTTAGTTACGTTGACATATACCCTTGCATTACGCACATTAGGTGAGAACCCACCCAATGCCCTCCCCCCTCCCACCATTCTCTTTCCTCTTTCCCCCCATCTCCTCTCACCTCTTACTTTTTAGACATATAGAAAAATGAACTCAATGTGGATTAAAGACACAAAAATAGGACCTAAAATAATAAAATTAGTAAAAGAAAACATAGAAGAAATTCTTCATGACATTGGTGTGGGCAAAGCCTGTTTGTGTTAGACCTCAAAAACATAGGCAAAAAGAATAAAAGTAGACAAGTGGGATTAAGTCAAATTAAAAAGCTTCTGCACAAAAAGGAAACAACCCTAAAGTGAAAAGATAATTTATAGAATAAGAGAAAATATGTGCTATGTATTTGTCAATGGATTGTTATCAGGAATTAAAACGATAACAAACAACCCAAAATATGATTAAAAATGGGAAAAAGTCCTAAACAGACATTTCTCAAAATGAGACTGGTAAATAACCACCATGTATATGAAAACATTCTCAACAACACTAATTATCAGAAAATAAAAAAATCCAAATAAATAAAGCAAGGAGATAGTTTACCTCACACCAATTAGAATAATACTGAAAAAGAAATACAAAATATAACAATTACTGTAATTTATGAGGAGGAGGTACTCTAATACACTTTTGGAGAGAAATTTAAATTGATACAAATTCAATGCAAATTACGTGAAACAGTAGAACTACCATATGATTCAGTGGTCACATTATTAAAATGGTAATATATCCAAAGGAAATAAACACAATATGTCCAAGGGGAAAAAAAAGAGAGAGAGAGAGATAAAGGTCACTGAAAATCAAGAAGGGAAAGAAGAAGAAGGGTATGATAAAAATCTACCTGCAAGGTATGGTGAATATTTCTTGGGTGATGGGCACACTAAAAGCCCAAACTTAAGCATTATAAGAGGTATCCATGTTTAAAAAAACATTTGTACTCCCTTAATATTTTGAAATAAAAACATTCAGAATATAAGCACTCCAAATAAAAAGTGAGGATTGAGCAGATTAACAAAAAACATTAAGAAAATGTGCCACGTCAAATTTATTGAGAAATATAATTTAACAAAATTGACCCAAGAAAAAGCAGAGTTTGAATTACTGATAAATGTTATCACTTAAAGTAGAAGTAGCTTCATCTTCCCAAAACAGGAGGATGACCACTTGAAAACTCATTTTATTAGACATACAAAACCCTAATACAAAAATGTGACATTACAAAACAGGAATAGTATGGATCAATGTTTCTCAGAAGTATAGATGCAAAAATCTTTAGTAAAATATTAGAAAAGTATTACTGATATTTTGTAAAATAATACAACATCAAAAAGTGGATATTATTATAATAATGCAGAATTTATTTAATATGTGCAAATACAATAATGTGCATCAGCACATTAAAAAAAATGAACATTTCAAGAGAAGCAGGAAAACTGAAAATGTGGTATAATTAAAGGACACAAATTTCCACATCAAAACACAAAATGAGCACATAAAACAATGAAAAAAATCGGATTCATCCTAAGTCACATTGTGGTGAAGTGTCAGATCATTGGCTTTTTGCAAAAATTCCAGAGAATGTGCAATGTTTCAGACTTCAGAGAGACTTAGGGCTTTTAGAACAGGATAATGAAAGCAAAGACAGTGGAGTAATCATTCTAAATTCAGAAAGAAATTTTTTTTCTGTCTATAAAGCAGAAACTCTATGTTGGCTGAGGTGAGACTAGAAACACTGAAGATGCAGCACTTAAAGCCTGCAGGATAGGGCATTGCCAAATTTATATGCGACATACAGGGCATGTGTGGAAGGGTGCAAAGGAATGTAGACAGCAGCCCTGTTTTTCTTTGAATTCAGTTTCTTGAATTGTTCAGCAGGGAACAAAATGGACCTAATTGAAATTCTTGAAGGAAAATTATTTTTAGCTTAGAATTCTATCCCTGCTAATGATTAATAAGGTTTCAAGTAGAGTAAAAAAATCTGCAGATATGCAAGAGCTTAAAATATTTAACTAACTATAATCTAACTTATCTATAAATTCCAGTTCTTATGATGGAAAATCAAAACACAAACCAAAACCTGACTGTAGACCAATGAAGGAGAAGCCCTGAGATATGACAGTCGGGAAAACTCACCAGAGCAGCAAATGAGTATTAATATATCTCCATATTCCCACATAATATGCTGCATACGTTCAATTTAGTAATTTTGGTGGTTATTATTCAAACGGATGTAATTATAAAAGGCTTGCTGTACAAAATATCATGATGGATTTTTTTTTCCTTAATTCTCTCCAAAAGTGATCACTTTCAAAAAAAATGTGATCACTTTCTATTATAGTAGCAGCCAAAATTATTTTTAATATGATTTGAGTTTTAATACAGTGGCCATGGTTAATTTGATAAAAATATATATTTATTTAAAAGAAATTTGAGATCTATCAATTTGCATGTTTGAAAGATTTGAGAGTTGGATTTCAAGACTAAGGAAACTTCAGGATACCCTTTTCTCCTTTGATGAAGACTTGATAAGATATTGCTAAGTCTGAAGTAATTCATTCAGAAATGTAGCATTTACAATCTTGTTCCTACTGGTTTGAACCATAGTACTTTTCTGAGTATTGTCCAATAATATTTCATAATCTGTGTTGCTCCCTATATAGTACTGGGGGGATATTTGTAGTCTTACTGAAAAATTGTTCACTTTCAGATATCAATCCTAGTTTTTCCAGGATTTTTTACTCTTGATATAAAAGAAATATAAAATTACCCTTTCCCTCTGCTTTCTCTTTTTTATCTTTCTTTTTAATTCCTCAGCACCCCTTCCTCCAATCACAAGGTCTAACAACTAAGTTCATGAACTTGTCACCAAGTGCATATGTTGGCAGCACTGTACAGACAACTTGGTGAGATTTCATAACCTTGACAGAATGGTGTTTTATAGCTGTGTTCATGTTGTCATGTGGTGGTGTCTTGCTGACTGGTGGTGTTCATTATTGTTGTGTGTTTTCATGCACCATCACAAGACATTGGAGCTTGAATAAGAGCAATGAACAAACATTCATAATGTTTTGTTAAACTTGGCAAAGTGGAAGTGAAACCAGGGATATGTTAGTCTAAGCTTACGGGGGTAATACCCCGAAGAGAGCAGCAGTGTATAAATCGATTAAATGTTTTCCGGAGGGAAGAGAAAGTATCCCTCATAAAGAGAGAACAGGGCAGCCAGTAAGGAGCAGAACTGCGGAAAGCACCGCAAAAAAATTAGTCAAATTGTGTGTCTAAATCATCATCTGACTTTGAGAAGCAGAGAAAACCAAGTACACACCTATAGAGAAACAGGGAAGTGTGGGTCTTGCATCATGATGATGCCCCAGCTCACAGGACACTGTGAGAGTTTTTAGCCAGCAAACAAATAACTGTATTGGAACACCCTCCCTACTCACCTGATCTGGTTCCCAATGACCTTTCTTTCTTTCTTTCTTTCTTTCTTTCTTTCTTTCTTTCTTTCTTTCTTTCTTTCTTTCTTTCTTTCTTTCTTTCTTTCTCCCAAAGTTAAAGGAAATATTGAAAGAAAGACATTTTAATAACATTTGGAACATCAAAGGCATTAAAGCAGCTTTGATGGCCATTCCACAAAAAGTCCCAAAGTTGTTTTGAAGGGTGGGCTAGGCTGTGGCTTGGGTACACGGCTTCCCAAGAGTTGTACTGTGAAGGTGGCGGCGGTGATGACCAGCAGCAGAGAGGTGTGTAGCACTTTCTCTGAGATGAGGTCGTGATCAAACCTGTTAGACCTCAATATATATTTATTTTCGGCTAATTTGCTTTATACTCACCCAGAATGTTTTCTTCTGCTGCTTTTGTTCCCTTCTAATCTCTCATTTCATCTTCTTGCCCTTTCTTCTCCTACTGTGGTGGTCAGGAACATGATGTCCGTGAACTTGTGAGAATAGCTGGGAAGAATTCTCCTGTGAGCATTTCAGGAGAACCGGAAATACTGAGAAAATGAGCAGAAATTGAATGTGGATTTTGTTGTTGTTGATGATGATATTATAAAGTAAAAAAAAAAATTGCCGGAGTCTCAAAGTGGCAAATGAATGACTAAAAATGTGCACAGAAAACGTGTATAAACTTACCCTCATCTTTCCCATTAGTCTCTCTCCACTCTCCGGTGCAACACGATGGGTGAAGTGGGATTGCCTCTCCTCTCATTTTCATTTCCAGATTTTCTATTTCTACTTATAAGAAGGATGACATGTTTCCCTATAAAATACCTCATTGTACTGGCAGAAAAAGACACGTTTCATGACAGTGCTGTATCGGAGGGAAAAACTATCCGCCAGCACAAAGCTGGAGAATGCAGCCCTTGGTGATGCTCAGGAGCAACGCTGCTTTCCTGACTGCCTTTGTGTAATGAAGATGAAACATCTCCCGCTGTTTTCCAGTTGATTCAGAAGAAAGAAAAAACACTTATCTTACAATTTTTAACCCACTACTTAACTACAGATGCCAAAACTTCCAAAAGAAGGGCAGCCATTCTTTTACCACAAGTTCTCTGAAATAGACTATGATTATCAAAATGTTCTTCTCTGTCTTTGCTCATGACATTTTTCTCTGCCTTGTGATTTTTTCCCTCAGCACATTGTAAATTTAGTAATCTTCTATTTACTCCCTGAAATACAACTTAAAGTATTTGATAAGAAATATTTTGTTAGTTAAAGGAACTCTTCTGTCTTCTTTTTCTAGTCTCATAAACATTATCACAGTCACGTCCGCCTTTTGTCGGAAATGATGTCTAATTCATTTTATATGTCCCACTGTCTGCAAGAGCAGACGGTTTGGAGGTACATAATGTAGAAAGAATGACTGCATAGATAGTAAATTAATAAAGGAATTTTAAGTTTGAAGGAAGATTTACTTTAATTTCTATACTCAAAATCAAAGCCAACTAATTCCTTTTATAAATTGCATTATATAAATTGCCTGAGATAGTTCATAGATCAATCTTCAAATAGTTGCTTCTGAAATTGTATGCCAGTTCATAGTAAGAGGTGTTCCCGGAAGACACACACACACACACACACATACATACATGCTCTCACACAAATACACACATACACACACAGAGACTACGTAATAAAACTCTGATAGTCCCTCATAAAGAAAAGTCACTTAATTTAGCACTACCCATAAGTATTAATTTCCACCACATCTACTATATTTTAACTTCCCCAGAAGGGAAGCATTCTGTAGAAACCATTAAACCATTTTAATTACCTATAATTTTAGGTAATTATAAACTAGATAATAAGTATTCCTTATTGTTTAATCTATGTATGGAATATAGAATATGTGATGCTGTGATGTCACTTCATTCCAATACTTGCATTTTATTTAACAGTGCAAAACACTAACTAGCTCACTGTATGAAAAGAACACTACAAAACTAAAACCTCAAAACTACAAATGTCTACAACTAAATTTTGCAAACAGATAAAGGTACTATAAATTTTATTATAGTTGTTTACATTTAAAATGTTTAGAGAAATAGCTGACTCTTCTTTCATTCAAAGATTTATCTTAAGTGTGAGAAGTTAAGTTAGAATGGTCAACCTGTAAAGAGTAAAAGTAATTTAGAATAAAAGTGATATTCTTTCCATGATATTTGGGGGAAAATTAAATGTCCTTGAAAATAGTATTGAACTGAATTTAAAAACCTGTATAGTAAACAGAATAGAGGAAAGCAAAAGAGGTCTGTATTAATATTGCCAAACAGTTGCGGAGTAATTCCACTGAAATTGACAGTTGGCTGGGAAAGAATTAGAGAACTTTGTCATAATATTTGATTTGGATTTCTTAATTCAGAAAAGCAACATGCAAAGGTGAATTTTATTAGTGAGGATGCTGTGGAAAGTAGCCAACATAGAGAAATACGTCGCAGCATCTCAGAGAGTGGAAAGGAGAAGCTCTAACACTGGGCATGAGCCCTTTCCCATCCATGTTACACATTGCTTTTAGGGTTTGGCTTTATGAGACTATATCTGCTTTCTGCTGTGAGCTAGGGGCAAACTGCTGGCAAAACACTATCAGTATTCCTTCTGAAAAATCAACAATGACAGTCTCTCCCTAGTCTTTCCTATGCTCATTATCCATGTCTCCAAAAATAAGCTACTTAATGATAAATACAATGTCTTTTCACTTTAAGACCCTTAGAAAGTGTATATTAGCTATAGGCAAAACTCATCCCTAGGGAAGATGTTTTGCAAGCTGTATAGATGTCATGTGTCAAATGTTTAATAGCCATTTGGGTGGTTCTGAATTCTGCAGGTTTTAAGAATGGATGTTGGTCTTGCTTTGGACTGAAAATAACAAAGCCTCTGGAGTCAAACTTTGTTCAACTCTAACAACTAATACTTACAAGCTTTGCACTTTAGAGAATTATTAAATAGCTCTAAAATGCAGTTGCCTCATTGTAAATGTCAAACTCATAATAGCTTTCTTATAGTAGAACTACTGTAAGGACTATCCATGTAAATATATATACAGTACATACTATGGGGTTGACATTTAGGAGGTGGTCAAAAATATATTTCTCTCCTCTCCCCTTTAAACATTATTATTAGCACAATATCTTATTTTTTTTTGTTTGGTCAAAGTTATTTTCTTTCTGATCCCAATAAACCAAGTATTCTATAGCAACAATCACTCTGAAAGTATTACATAGAAATATACATATGCACACACATAAATACATGGGCTCACATATGTGTATTCACATATTAATATAGAGAATATGAAGTTAGTCTCATCTTCAGCAGCATTAGATGTGGTTGGCAATGTGGACATTATAGGCAAGAAAAATAGTACGTATTTTCTCAAAGATCCTTAGCCGAGGTTTTAAAAAATATACTGTTACCATTGCAATCACAATACTCATCCATCAGTAAAGTTTTTACTGTGTATGTTCACAGTAAATATGTATTTTAATTCTCATGATAAACACAGTGGCCTGAGTAAAATTAAAAGGTCTGTTAGTAATAAAGAATGCAGAGAATGGTTAAGATTTTTATTCATTTTTGTGTTTCTTACTAAACAGAAAGCTACACAACCATGAGGCCTCATTCATTTATATATTACTTATAAAATATATAATAAAGTGGAAGAAGGATGGAAATACTGTCTTGTGGTTGTAGAATGGAAATGATATTGTGCTCACTGCTTATATTGTTTATACATGCAAAATAGTAAAATATCAGTTATAAAATGTCAGAATTTTATTATCATTAAAACTTATTGCTTTTCACAAATCCAAAAAACTATCAGGATTCATGGTCGGGAAAATAACACTTCAATGCTATGAATGTTGTTTTGTTTCTCACATTTTGGTGATAACTTTAGGTGAAACACAATGCGGACTTTTTAAAAATTATACATATGAAGACCTGTGACAAAAAGATTACAAAGCTAATTTACATTTTCAGAAAAAAAGGTATTTTTTTCCTAAAATTGTGCTTCTAAGGCCAATATCATAGTGACTTGTTTGTTAATCTTATTATTATAGTATAATAAGCATTAAAATGTTCATTTTATGGCTGTGTCATCAAATGATGCATTAAAATGGACAATAACATATATAGTAGTACTTTTAATAGTGGTAACGTTTTTCATAATTATATAAATTAATTATATTCTATGCAAAATTGAATCAGCATTATTGATCTAAAGAGAAAAATGAAAGCTTGCCTCATTTTAAAATTTTTTTATCACAACATAATTAATTTTTAAACACAAATTTATCTTAAACACAAAATTATTTTAAAGTCATTGAAATTCCTTTTTTTTTTTTTTTTTTTGAGACAGAGCCTCAAGCTGTCACCCTGGATAGAGTGCTGTGGCATCACAGCTCACAGCAACCTCCAATTCCTGGGCTCAAGCGAGTCTCCTGCCTCTGCCTCCCAAGTAGCTGGGACTACA
>CAUYRH010113690.1:0-16967 GCA_963574655.1 Perodicticus potto | reverse complement strand
TTTGGAGACAGAGCCTCAAGTTGTCACCTTGGATAGAGTGCCGTGGCATCACAGCTCACGGAAACCTCCAATTCCTGGGCTCAAGCGAGTCTCTTGCCTCCACCTCCCAAGTAGCTGGGACTACAGGCGCCCGCCACAACGCCCGGCCATTTTTTGGTTGCAGCCGTCATTGTTGTTTGACGGGTCCGGGCTGGATTCGAACCCGCCAGCTCAGGTGTATGTGGCTGGTGCCTTAGCCTGTTGAGCCACAGGCGCTGAGCCATTATTCCCCTTTATTACCATTACTCTCTCCTAATTCCCTTTCTGCTAAAGTCAACCTTTGCATTGTGTTTGATGTGTACTCTTTCATTTGTATATGATCTTATAATATGTGTAGTATTTTGTGTGCCAACATTTTAATTTATCTAAATGGTATAGGCAATAGATCTCATTCTGTTTTTCATTTCATTCAGTGCTTTTTTTTTGAGACAGAGTATCACTCTGTTGCCCTATAGAGTACCATGGCATTTTAGCTCACAGCAACCTCAAACTCTTGGGCTTAAATGATCCTCTTGCCTCAGCCTCCCAAGTAGCTGGGACTACAGGTGCCCACCACAACGCCCAGCTATTTTTTTTTCTGTTTTGCAGTTCAACCGAGGCCGGGTTTGAACCCGCCACCTTCGGTATATGGGGCTAGTGCCCTACTTGATGAGCCACAGGCGCCACCCTCGATACTTCATTTTTCATGTGGTGATTAACCTTGTGGATATTCCCATCTGTAAAATGCCAGTTCATTTTCTTTGCCCATATTTCTACTAGAGTTCCTTTCTTTTTCTTTTTTAAAGAACATTGTCTGTGTTAAATATTGCCAATATCTCCTCTCAATTTGTCATCTGTCTGTTAAATTTGTCCATGGTGTACTTCAATAAGCAGAAATCTTTTCCAGTAGAATCGAATTGATAAAATTATAATGTGTGCGACTCTCTCCTCAATTCTGTTTCTTCTTGCACCAAGAAGGTTCTAGACGTGCTGTGGCTTTGTTGTATATCTTTTTTTTTTTTTTTGAGACAGAGCCTCAGGCTGTCACCCTGGATAGAGTGTCGTGGCATCACAGCTCACAGCAACCTCCAATTCCTGGGCTCAAGCGAGTCTCCTGCCTCCGCCTCCCAAGTAGCTAGGACTACAGGCGCCCGCCACAACCCCTGGCCATTTTTTTTGGTTGCAGCCATCATTGTTGTTTGGCGGGCCCAGGCTGGATTCGAACCCACCAGCTCAGGTGTACGTGGCTGGCGCCTTAGCCCGTTGAGCCACAGGCGCCGAGCCTTTGTTGTATATCTTAATAGACAATGTGTATTATCCTGTGTTTGTTTTTCTATTTCCAAATTGACTCAGCAATTGTGGTTCTTTATTCTTCCATATTAATTTAGAGTAAGTTTTTGGAATTCCTTAAAAAAATCCAACTGAGGGCGGTGCCTGTGGCTCATTGAGTAGGGAGCTGGCTCCATATACTGAAGGTGGCGGGTTCAAACCCAGCCTCGGCCGAAATGCAAAACAGAAAAATAGCCGGGCATTGTGGTGGGCTCCTGTAGTCCCAGCTACTCGGGAGGCTGAGGCAAGAGAATCTCTAAAGCCCAAGAGTTTGATGTTGCTGTGAGCTGCGTGACACCACGGCACTCCACCGAGGGCAATAAAGTGAGACTCTGTCTCTACCAAAAAAAAAAAAAAAATTCCAATTGAAATTCTTTTTTTTTTGAGACAGAGCCTCAAGCTGTTGCCCTGGGTAGAGTGCTGTGGTATCATAGCTGACAGCAACCTCCAACTCCTGGGCTCAAGTGATGCTCCTGCCTCCACCTCCCAAGTAGCTGGGACTACAGGCGCCCACCACAACGCCTGACTACTTTTTGGTTGCAGCTGTAATTGTTGTTTGGTGGGCCCGGGCTGGATTGGAACCCACCAGCTCAGGTGTATGTGGCTGGTGCCTTAGCCGCTTGAGCCACAGGCGCTGAGCCTGAAATTCTTATTAGATTGAATTGAACTTATATAAATTTCTACAAATTAATTTTGGGGAGGACTGATGTCTTTATAATACTATGTCGTTCTAAACCAGACTGTGGAATTTATTTTTATTTACTAAGATAATCTTTGTGATTTTTTCTTTTCAAAAAAATGTTTTAACTAATAACCTTGCTCATGGAATCTTTGTGCTCTTAAAAGGGTTTCAGACATTTTCTCCAGGGAAATCTTGGGTGTCCTTTGTTAATTCAATTCTGTAATCGTATATAGCTTTTGGTACTATTCTGAGTGGTGTCTTAATTTTCAAAAATATATTTTCTAGATTATTGCTTCTAAGTTATTGCTATTGATATTTTGGTAATTTGATTTTGTATCCAGAATCCTTGCTCTACTATTATTAGTTTTGTTTGTTGATTTTGTTGGTTTATCTATGTGGATGATAATATTCTCTTTAAAGAATGAGATTTTTAAGCTATTCTCTCTCTCTCTTTTTTTTTTTTTGTAGAGACAGAGTCTCACTTTATCACCCTCAGTAGAGTGCTGTGGTCACACAGCTCACAGCAACCTCCAACTCCTGGGCTTAGACAATTCTCTTGCCTCAGCGTCCCGAGTAGCTGGGACTACAGGCGCCTTCCACAACGCTTGGCTATTTTTCTGTTTTGCAGTTCGGCCGAGGCTGGGTTTGAACCCACCATCTTTGGTATATGGGGCTGGCGCCCTACTCAATGAGCCACAGGTGCCGCCCTAAGCTATTCTCTTTTAATTCTTAATTTTTTTATTTCTTTTTCTTTCCTACTACAGTTGTATTGGCCAAGCCCCCTCTGCGCCCCCAGTACTGTGTTAAGCCGTTGATTCTGATATTTAAGAGAATATGCACTTTATACATTTTCTCATTATGTACAGTGTTTGCTTTTGTGTTCAGGTGCTCTGCTTTACCTCTCTGGGTTCCCACTCTCACTTCTATGATTGCCTTAGTTTTTCCTATCTTTCCAGGTCTTTGGTGATATATATATGTGTATATATATATTTTTGAGACAGAGTCTCACTATGTCTCCCTCAGTAGAGTGCTGTAGCATCACAGCTCATGGCAACCTCAAACTCTTGGGCTTAAGTGATTCTCTTGCCTCAGCCTCCCAAGTAGCTGGGACTACAGGCGCTCGCCGCAATGCCTGGCTAAGAATATTTTAAAATACTTTTTCCGGAGTTATTTTCAGTGTCATTTTGTTATTTTAATGGTATTAGAAGTCCTTTTTCCTATCAATTTCCAGAATTTCTTTATAAATTCTGGTTGCTAATCTTATGAATTCCTACTTTTACTATTTCCATCTTGTCATGAAACAGTTGACCAGAATTTAAAAAACTTTAAAGCAGGGCCGGGCATGGTGGCTCACACCTGTAATCCCAGCACTCTGGGAGGCTGAGAGAGGTAGGTTGCCTGAGCTTACAGGTTTGAGACCAGCCTGAGCTAGAGAAAGAACTCCCCCCCGCCTCTAAAAATAGCCAGGCATTGTGTCAGGTGCCTGTGGTCCCAGCTACTCAGGAGGCTGAGGCAAGAGGATCCTTTGAGCTCAAGAGTTTGAGGTTGCTGTGAGCTATGATGCCATGGCACTCTACTGAGGGTGACAAAGTGAGACTCTGTCTCAAAAAACAAAACAAAAAAATACCCCAACAAAACTATTTATTTATTTATTTTTTTTGAGACAGAGCCTCAAGCTGTCACCCTGGATAGAGTGCTGTGGCATCACAGCTCACAGCAACCTCCAGTTCCTGGGCTCAAGCGATTCTCCTGCCTCTGCCTCCTAAGTAGCTGGGACCACAGGCGCCCGCCACAACGCCCGGCCATTTTTTGGTTGCAGCCGTCATTGTTGTTTGGCGGGTCCGGACTGGATTCGAACCCGTTAGCTCAGGTGTATGTGGCTGGCGCCTTAGCCCGTTGAGCCACAGGTGCCGAGCCCCAACAAAACTTTAAAGTAGAAAAAGTTATAACTTTTTATCATAGCTATAAAAACTTAGCACATTTTTTTTTCTTTTTTTTTGAGACAGAGCCTCAAGCTGTCACCCTGGATAGAGTGCTATGGCATCACAGCTCACAGCAAGCTCCAACTCCGGGGCTTAAGCGAGTCTCCTGCCTCTGCCTCCCAAGCAGCTGGGACTACAGGCGCCTGCCACAACGCCCGGCCATTTTTTTTTGGTTGGAGCCATCATTGTTGTTTGGAGGGCCCGGGCTGGATTCGAACCCGCCAGCTCAGGTGTACATGGCTGGCACCTTAGCCCGTCGAGCCACAGGCGCGGAGCCAATGTTTTTGTTTTCTAAGCTACCGAATTTGTGATAATTTGTTACATAGCAATGGGAAAGAAAATTCAGATATCTTCAGGGAAATGTGAGGGCCTATAACATGGAGACCCTAGGGCCAGACGCTCAAGGCTTCTGGGAGAAGCTGCTTCTTTTTTTTCTCTGTGGTCAATGGGGCCACATGGTTGAGTGGAAAGAACTCTTCAGTCTGAGGGGCAGCCGGGCTCTCCAAGTCTTAACCTACAGAGGTGGGGAGCCCTCTGAGCTCTAGAGCCCTGTTCCCCTTCTCCCTTGCTCTGGGGCCTCCCTCAGGCTCTCACCCTTCCTAGCCTGTCCTGTTTTGCAGTCTTATCTGTCGGTTCATCAGTCCATTTATTGCCTGAGCAGATCTGGACCTACCACAGTGGCCTGAGGCAGAGGAAGAGGCATTGAATAATGGGGGGAGCACAGTGACTGTGACGCTGAGGGCTGGGTTTGGCCATGGTCAGGGTCTTCTGTCCACTGGCCTGGAACATCTGTCCAGGTAGATGGGGGTCAGGGCCTGGGTTCCCCCAGGGCCCTTTTTCTAAGTCTCTGCCCTGGGAAGTACCAGATATGCTGTATTCTAGGGTGAAGGTGGAGGCAGGTAGTACCTTGGAGGGGTGTTACAGAGATCTTAGGGTTCTCACCTCCATATTCAGCTTGATGGCTTCTGCTTGCTTCCCAGTGATCTGGGCCACTCTCTGCAGACCTGAAGGGGAATACCAGTAGGCAGACTCAATGAAGAACTTGTGGCATGAGGGTAAAGGGCAGGGCAGGCATGTCTGAAGCCTAGGTTGACAGAATATGGCTGCTTGAGGAGGGCATAAACAATCAGATGTCATCTTGGAGGGATAGAAAGAATTCTGGGATGGGAATTAGGAGTACTAGTTTGTTATTTTTTTTGCAGTTATTTTTTTGGCCAGGGCCAGGTTTGGACCCACCACCTCTGGCTGGCGCCCTACTCCTTGAGCCACAGGTGCCACCCTAGATTTTTTATGTTTTTGAGACAGAGTCTCATTTTGTCACCCTCAGTATAGTGCAATGGCGTCATAGCTCACAGCAACCTCAAACTCTTGGGCTCAAGCGATTCTCTTGCCTCAGCCTCCCGAGCAGCTGGGACTACAGGTGCCCACCAAAATGCCCAGGTATTTTTAAAGATGGGGTCTAGCTCTTGCTCAGGCTGGTCTCTAACCGGTGAGCTCAGGGCAATCCACCCATCTTGGCCTCTCAGAGTGCTAGGATTACAGATGTGAGCCACCTTGCCTGGCTAGATTTTATTTTATTATTATTATTTTTTTAGAGACAGAGTCTCACTTTGTCAGCCTTGGTAGAGTGCCGTGGCATCACAGCTCACAGCAACCTCCAGATCTTGGGCTTAGGCGATTCTCTTGCCTCAGCCTCCGGAGTAGCTGGGACTACAGGTGCCCGCCACAACACCAGCCTATTTTTTGTTGCAGTTTGGCTGGGGCTGGGTTTGAACCCGCCACCCTCGGTATGTGGGGCCCGCACCCTACTCACCTATGCATAGGCACCGCCCTAGATTTTACTTTTTAGAACAGTTTTAGGTTCACAGCAGAGTTGAACAGAAGGTACAGAGATTTTCCACATATTCCCTGACCCCACAAACACAAAGCCTCCTCAGCTATCAACATTGTACATCAGAATGGCACATCTGATGAACCTACATTGATTGTCATTGCCACCCTGAGTCCATAGTTTACATGAGGGTTCACTCCTGGTGTTGTACCTTGTATGGATTTTGACTTGCTCCATCATCACAGCATCATGCAGAGTAATTCTACTGCCCTCAAAATCCTCTGTGCTCTGCCTATTTATCATTTCTTCCCCTCGAACCCGTGGTGACCTCTGAGCGTTTTACTGTCTCCACAGTTTTGCTTTTTTCCAGAAAGTCATCTAGTTGAAATCACACATTATATGGCCTTTTCAGCTTGGCTTCTTTCACTCGGTATTATGCGTTTTAAATTTCTTCCGTGTCATTTCATGGCTCGAAAACTCATTTCTTTTTATTGCTGCATAATTTTTTTTTGTTCTTTTAAATGAAGATAAGAAAAAAAACTCTTGTTTTGAAAGTACTTCTTCTCTAGGTGGGGGAAAACAGCTCCACAATGCAGAAAATCAGACTGCGGTAGGATGTGCCATTAAAATGAAGTTCAAATGACAACTAGATGTGGCATTTCCTTTAAAATTAAGACCTGATTTTTGAATACTTTTGAGTGGATTTTTAAAGTTGTCATTTCTTTTGTTAACAGAGAAAAGGAAAAGGGGCTGGAACGAGCTGGTTGATTAAGAAATGCCCATAAAATATGTTAATATATGTCCAAATGTAATTCATCCTTGGAGCATGGTTACCTGATAATCTTGATTTGGTTGGAAAAAAATCCTTATTTGTGAATTTAATTATCATTGTTGGATTTTTAGTATCCTGAGTATGCAAATACCACAGCATGTAAAGTTTAAGATATGGGCACTTGCACATTTTCTCCCAGAAGCAATGGACTTTGTTTTCTCATTTTATTCAAATAACTGCTATTGCATAATCCGACATGTTATCTGATAATCACTTTTATTTGAAAGGGATTGTACGGCTGTGTCAGAAAAGACTGGGAATTAATTTTAGCAGTACTTTAATGGAAATAGGTGAATGGTATACCACGTATGACTGTGGAGATGCAGGTGGAATAGACTCTGGTAAGAGCCTTAAGGATATTATGGATGGGCAGGAACTAAGGAATGGGGGATAAGAAGCAAGAGGATTTAGGAAAGAGATAAGAAGTCAGAGGAGTGCAAAGAAAACAAAACCTGATGACAGTCTAGAGATGAAATCTACGTGTAGTGCGGATTAGAAATTAATCAATGACTACGGAATAGTCATTAAGAATCTGTCAGCCTCTGGTCTGCTCTAAGGTGCTAGTTATTTGCAAAAGCAACAGGTGCACAGGGGCTTGTACTGCCATAGTCCTCTGTGTGTTCCTGAAACCTCTGAAGGTCATGTATTTTTGCCAGCTCTTGGGCCTCAAGTATAATTATTTTATTACTAATAAGAACAAAAGTATAGGAATAGATGTTGGTAGATTTGAGGGAGAGTAAGAAAATTGAAGCCTAGGACAGCCGAGCACTGCTAACTCAATAAACGTCATGATCAATGAGAGTTGTTATGAGACTGGCCTCAGGGGAAAGGGAAGGGAAAAAAGAGAAAACAAATGGCAGTGACAGCAGGAAGTAGAGAGGTGAGATACTGGCTGTTGTCCATCTGCATTACAGGAAGGAACAGGAGACTCAGGCTGGCCTATTCATTATAATTCACCCCCCCTTCCCTCGCGCCCTATAGTCATTGGACCAATGGTAGACACATGACTCAAGCCAGCCAGTCAGTCTTTCCAAGAATTTTCAAAGTTGGAGATGGGAGAGAGGAACCTGTTTTCTCTCTGATCATGAAGCTATTGGGAGTGAACTCAGAATGGCAAGTGTTCACCATGCAAAAGATGTTGTGCAGAGTAAACATGCCCAGCAAAGATGAGAACCTGCAAGGATCCTGATGATGTTCATGCCACTGGTCCCACTGTTTCTAGAGCCAGCTCCACCTCTACCCATCTTGTGCTCTGGTTACAGGAGCGTTTATACACCTCTTTTATGCTCAAATTAGTTAGAGCTGAATCATAGCCACTTGCAAACAAGAGTACTGACTAATACAGATTCAGAGAGAAGCTGCAAGTTATTGCCTAGGATATTTTGATTCAGAAGAAAATAAGAGGAATCAGGCAGGGTTTTTATTCCAACCCCTGGCCAGTTTCTTTCTTTCTTTTCTTCCTTCCTTCCTTCCTTCCTTCCTTCCTTCCTTCCTTCCTTCCTCCCTCCCTCCCTCCCTCCCTCCCTCCCTTCCTTCCTCCTTTCTCTCTCTTTCTCTCTCTCTTTCTTTCTTTCTTCTCTCTCTCTCTTTCCTTTGCATTGCATTCAGGGTGTGGAAGCATCCTTTTGGGATACTGGGTTATTTTGGCATTCCTCTGGAGGGGGAGGTTGGGACTTGTCTTTCTCAGGCGAGCTACGTGTGTTGTTGCGCTTACCAGATACAGCCATGTGGCCTGGGGAGGCGTGTCTTCCTTACAATGAAACTTCTTGTTGACTTGCAAGCCATTCCATTTGCTTAACAACCTAGAAGATCCAGTTTCACACTGGGTCATGCATGTAAGCTGCCTATTGTCCTAATGAGAGGTTCTTCAGATAACCAACACAGGCTTTGACATTATTGACCCAAGAAAGAGATATGTTGGCTGTGCTCACAAAATAGGCTTTTCAGTGCCCCAAGCCCCTATGTGTCTGTGGACGATGGTTCCATCCTCAGAGCCTATTGGAAAAGGCCTGGCTGATTCCTGGCATCTCCACAGAGACATATTTAGAACTGTCTCAGGGAATGGGATAAGTGTGTGCATCTGGCTGCCGTCAGTCATTGAAACCAAAAATGGTGAGGAGATTACTACTGAGTCTCCATTTAGAAGGGAATCCAAGATGCTCACTTGGATCTGGACGCCAGTCAATCTGAGCTCCTGGATTAAACTGCCTGCTGTTTGGAACACAAGAGCAGCAGGTAGGTTGTGCACTTGGAGTGTGGCTAAGCTCGGGAGGCAGGGAGTGGTGTTTGAAGAAGGGACGTGGGGAAGCAGGACAGAGAAGATTGATAACACACAAGTTAAGGTGGGTGGACAAGGATATCTCAGAACCTGGGCTGAGGCAGACAAATAATGAAGCAAGTCCCCATAACTGTGCAAGGAGAAGACTGCATGTGACCCCTGCATGTGTCACAGTGAGGAGGACAAGACGTACTTAGTTACCTTCTGCTTCTGTGTCTTTAGTCCTTCTAGTGGGAATACTGCTTCACTTTTATCAGTTTCAGACAGTCATTGCATTAGGTGAGTATGGTGGCTCTGCTTGGCCACAGCCCCTCTCAGGGCATCTTTTCTTTTTTATTTTATTTATTTATTTATTTATTTATTTTTGTTGCAGTTTGGCTGGGGCTGGGTTCGAACCCGCCACTTCCGGCATATGGGGCCGGTGCCCTACTCCTTTGAGCCACAGGCATCGCCCAGGGCATCTTTTCTTTCTTTCTTTCTTTCTTTTTTTTTTTTGAGACAGATCTCACTTTCTTGTCCTTGTTAGAGTGCTATGGCATCGTAGCTCACAGCAACCTCAAACTCTGTGGGCTCAAGCCATCCTCTTGCCTCAGCCTCCTGGGTAGCTGGGACTACAGGCTCCTGCCACAATGCCCAGCTGTTTTTAGAGATGGGGTCTCGCTTTTGCTCAGGCTTGTCTTGAACTTCTTAGCTCAATCCACCTGCCTTGGCCTCTCAGAGTGCTACGATTACAGGTGTGAGCCTTAGCACCCAGCCAGCAACCTCAAACTCTTGGGCTCAAGCAATCCTCTTGTCTCAGCCTCCCAAGTAGCTGGGACTATAGGTGCCTGCTACCACGCCTGGCTATTTTTATTTTTTATCTTTATTGATTTATTTTTGAGACAGAGTTTCACTTTTTTGCCCTTGATAGAGTGCTGTGGTCTCATAGCTCACAGCAACCTCAAACTCTTGGGCTCAAGCAATCCTCCTACCTCAACCTCCCAAGTAGCTGGAACGATAGGCACTTGCCACAACATCCAGCTATTTTATAGAGAAGGGATCTCGATCTTTGCTCAGACTGGTCTCAAACACCTGTGCTCAGGAGATCTACCTGTCTCAGCCTTCCAGAGTGCTAGTATTACAGGCGTGAGCCACTGCATCTGGCCTCAGTGCATCTTTTGTTTGCACAGCTCTGACTAAGGAGGAAGAGCCACTGCACTCCCGCTGGCCCACTGATTAGATGAAGTGTGGTGCCTGAGCCAAGTGGGGATAGGGAGGCTTCTTAGTTTGCTGTGCAAAGGCACTGGAAACTTGTTCTAAGAACTGGGATAATCCCTTCTCGGCCTTTTGGCTAAGACCAAGTGAAGAACTGAGATACACAGACATACTCTGGTTGGTGGTGTGGCCTCGATCTGTGAGGTCATGAGTCGGAGCGGGGACTGGTGGTCATCTTGTGGGACGAGCACACGGATGAAGACGGTTAAGAAGGAGAGAGGAAAGGAATACGTGTACAGAGATACCTCTCGTGCTCTAATTCCCGGTTTCCACTTCTGCAAGGCCTGAACACACCTTGTTTCCAGGCCTTGGATTCCCTGAGATCTCCATATCCTTACAGTGGTGCTTCCTTTTCCCATGAGCTGACTTGAGAAGGATTCTCTTTGCAAGACTATTAACTGGAGCAGATGTTAAGAGCGGGATCCATGCCACAGCTTCAAAGTGCAGAATGCAGCCTGGTGAACTGCTCAGCAGACCAGAATGACACAGTGGGGTGGGGGGCTGTGTGTTTGGGAGAGGGGTGTTAAATCATCAGAGATGAAAGGACCCCCCATAATCCCGTTCTCTTTCCCATCTTAGCTCCTTGGCTGCTCTCCATCTCCTGACCCAGCTGCTGAGAGCTATTTCTAGACGAAGTCAGCAAACTGTTTCTGTCTCCGAGACTGAGTCCAGAGTCCCCTGCTCAGGAATGTCCCTTCTGCCCTCGTCACCAGCACTCCCCCCTTCACTTCTTCGCCATGTGGAATTGTCCACCCCCACCCCCGCCGCGGGGACTTTTAACATCTGAGAAGCTGAAGTAGAACATTAAACTCTAGCAGCATGTCTCTCTCTGGTGGTCGCTGGGAGGCAGAGCAGCTCTCTGCAAGGACTTACATGTCTCCTCCAGGAAGACCCTTAACTCCTTTTGGACAAAGCTATTTGTAGCTCCACATTCAGACGAACTTGGGTGAGGGTCCCCCCAGAGTGTCCACATTGGGAGGATGCTAAGTTGGGGACATGGGGATCAAAGGGGTTAAGGGGCCCAGGTACCCCTCACCTTAGTCATGACAGTGGATGGGAAGGTGCTGTTGTCACAGATCCGGCTGGTGGTGCAGGGCTCAGTGGCCCTCATGTCATTGACTTTTTGTGCCATTGAGAAGGGGCGGTTCCCATTGTGGGGAGGGGTGAAGTGGAGGCAGGACTTGGGCCACCTCTGCTGGTCCTGGGACAACCAGGCCTCTAGCCCCTGTCCTTGCTGAGGTTGGCGTGGCCAGGTGGGAGGATCACCAGGGTGACCTGGATCTGCTGGAAGTGGCCAACACTCTCCACCTATTGTAGGAGGTCAATGAAGGTCATGGACCAGCCCCAGCCAAGTAGCTAGAACAGTGATTTTCAACTGGTGTGCCGTGGCACACTGGTCTGCCATGAGAGGACCTTAAGTATGCTGTGAAAAATTTTAACCATCATTAATTAAATTATTTCTGAAAGAAGTTCAAAGCATAGTAAGTACCTTCTTTTTTTTGATCAATATAATTTAAGTGTGCCACGGAAGTTTAACTATAGGCTCAGGAGTGCCGAGAGATAAAAAAGTTTGAAAAACACTGAGCTAGAGGCTGCAGTCTCCTGCCTGAGCAGACTGTTCCCTGTCTTTCAGCGTAGGTGGAGGAGAGGGGCTGCCTTTGTCTCCTCTGCTCATCAGTTCCTAGTTTGCTCTAGGCCTAGGCTTCCTTATAGCCAGCAACAGTTTTAATTATTTTATTTATTTATTTTTTTAAGAGACAGAGTCTCACTCTATTGCCCATGGCAGAGTGCTGTGGCTTCATAGCTCACATCAACCTCCAACTCCTGGGCCCAGGCGATTCTCTTGCCTCAGCCTCCCCAGCAGCTGGGACTACAGGCGACTCCCAGAACACTCGGCCATTGTTTTGTTGCAGTTTGGCCGGGGGTCGGGTTCGAACCCGCCACCCTCGGTACATGGGGCCGGTGCCCTACCCACTCAGCCACAGGTGCTGCCCCAGCAACAGTTTTTAAAATTCTTTTCAGGCACCACGTTAAACTCTAACTTAAGAGCGGGACATCTTAAGGATCTTTGGGACAATAGTTTGTTCCAGGGGGTCTAAAGGACAAAGTTGGATCAGGTGGAGGAAACTACCTTCCCATGAAGGAGAGCCATTTCTGAGGCTCTGCAGAAGACCTGAACAGGTGGGGAAGAAGAGAGAGTAGTGGAGTAGTGGGGAGCCCCACACTGGCGTGAGCAGGAAGCCTAAGCTGTGTGCTCCTCCTAGAACCAGGGGCTACCCAACTCTGAGCCAGAACAAGGTGGGACATTCTGAAGAGCCTACCCAGAAACATGGGGTGTGGGGGCCTCTGGATCCCCTAATCTGGGAGCATCGCCTCCATGCCACTTCCAGAGCCTGGGCCTTCAGCCCCAGGCAATGGCCAGGCCACAGCTTAACCTTCACTCAAGGGAGTAAACTTTTGTTAGAGGTTTGTATCAGCAGGGTCTCTTTCCTCATTATAATATCCTCTTAAATCCACTCCCGATTTCTTCCCTTCTCAGAATTGTAACAGTACACATCAGGTGATAAACAGCTGTTAGGTGCTTTACCATTCATTCTTCAGGGCTCTAGGTGTGTTGGGGTCTGCACCTTTAACAGGGCCCAGGTGAATCCAGGTATTCTGACATCTGGTGCCTGTTATTGAATGAATTGTGCCCCACACTCAATATGTTGAAGTCCCAAGCCCCAGCAGGACAAAATTTGAAGATAGGGCCTTTAAGGAGATAATTAAAGTTAAATGAGGTCATAAAGGTGGGGCCGTGACTGGTGTCATAAGATGAGGGAGATACAGCAGAAAGGCCATGTGAGCAGAAGGCAGCGTCTGCAAGCTAAGGGGAGAGGCCTCAGGAGAAACCAAACCTGCTGACCCCTTGATGGTGGCATTTTAGGCGCCGGAACTGTGAGAAAAGTAAATTTCTGTTGTGCAAACCACCCAGACTGTGTTTTTTTTTTGGAGGCAGAGTTTTGCTTTGTTGCCCTTGGTGGAGTGCTGTGGCATCATAGTTCACAGCAATGTCAAACTCTTGGGCTCAAGTGATTCTCTTGCCTCAGCCTCCCAAGTAGCTGGGACTACAGGTGCCCGCCACAATGCCCAGCTAGTTTTTAGAGATGAGGTCTCACTTTGGCTCAGGCTGGTCTTGAACCTGTGACCTCAGGCAACCCACACACCTCAGCTTCCCAGAGTGCTAGGATTATAGGTGTGAGCCACCCCACCTGGCCCCAGACTGTGGTATTTTGTTATGGCATCCCAAGGCTGTCACTTATATGTAGTATAACACAGTTCCAGTTAAGAAATGAGAGCCAATCTGGATGTGGTGGTGCGAGCCCTGTTGTCCTAGCTAACTTGGGAGGTTGAGGCAAGACTCAAGCCCAAGAGTTTAAGTTTGCTGTGAGCTATGATGCCACATTCAGGGTGACAGAGTAAGACTCTGTCTCAAAAAAAAAAAAAAAAAAGTGTGAGCCAGGCATGCTGGTTCACACCTATAATCCTAGCACTCTGGGAGGTCAAGATGGATGGATCCCTCGAGCTCAGGAATTTTAGACTAGTCTGAGCAATAGCAAGACCCCGTCTCTACTAAAAATAGAAAAACTAACTGGGCATAGTGGCAGGCACATGTAGTCTCAGCTACTTAGGAGGCTAAGGCAAGAGGACTGCTTGAGCTTGAGAGTTTGAGGTTGCTGTGAGCTATGACGCCCTAACACTTTACCCAGGGCAACAGGGTATCTCATAAAAAAAAAGAAAGAAAAGAAATGTGACAGGAAGTCCACCTGCGGGAGGCAACCTTGGGGAAAGTTCTTCAAAAAAGAAGTATGAGGAGTAGCTGCCCTTTTCTGCTTTGGGTGCTTTGGGTGCTGTGTGAGGAGGTGAAACCTGTCGCCCCTGCAGCCTTCTTGCATCATGAGGGGAGTAGTTGACCGACTGAGGATGGCAGAGGACAGGGCTGGAAGGAACCTGAATCCGTGATGATATTGGGTTCCTGCATCATGGAAGACAGCAAGTCTCAAGCCAGTTTCAGTTTTGTGTTATTTGCAACTGAAGGAGTCCGGGCTAATACTTCCCTCCTAAGTGTTGCCCTGGGAAGCACAGGACAAACTCAGACCAGCGAAACCTCTGAGGCTGGATGGCAGGACAGCTGTAATCAGTCAGGGCTGCTGGGTACAAAAAGCATAAAAAGACTGGGCATAACTTAAGCTGCAGAAAAATCACTGGAAGGATGATAAGTAGCTTATGGAATTGATTGGAAGGCCTGAAAATCTGGCTCAGAAAATGAGCAGGAAGAGAGGGAGGCCGAGGTACAAAAAATTTGGCTAGGATGTCACTGGGGTGTTCCCGAGATGTATACTTGATATTTCTACTCCTTTCTGGACACTCACTATTGGGAATCATTTCTCAAGTGTTCCTGAGCTTTGTGTCCTATCTCAAGAGTCAAAGTCCCAGGAGGGAGTCCTGACTAGCAGAACATAGTGCATGGACCTGAGTAAGGTGGGAAGGGAGGTGTGGGGATATTTGGTCCTGAGACTTACACGTGGGGAACACCTCCCGTCCCATATAGGCAGGAATCTCATGTTAGCTAAAACTCAGAAAATGTCTACCACAGTATATACCCCACTAGCTGATTAAATATCCTCAAATACTTAAAAATAACTTTATTAGGGTTCAGCATATACAATAAAATATATTAATTTTGGGCACACATTTTGACAAGTTCTGACGAATATTTATGCCCCTATAACCACTATATAGAGCATTTCCACTCCACCTCCCAATTCCCTGGCACTGTATTCCAGTCACTCCTCATTACCTACCCTCAGCAATAGACTTGTCTTTTCTGGAGTTTCAAATGAGTGATGACATACAGTATATACTCCTTTGTGTCTGGATGAGTTTGCTTGGCAAAATGTTTTTGAGATGCATCCACATTGCAGTGTCCCAGTAGTTCCCTCCTTTTCCTTACTGAGTAGCATTCCATTGTATGCGTATACCACAATTTGTTTATTCATTCCCCTGTTGATGAACGTTTGTGCTGTGTTCAGTTTTTGGCTATTATAAAGAGAGCCTTCACAAATACTTGTGAACTGGAAGTGGACATATGCCTTTCATTCTCTTGGGTAAATACTTCTTTATCAGAAACTAACAAATTGTTTCCCAAAGTATTTAGGACTTTTACGTTTGCCCAGGCAAAGTAGGAGAGTTCCAGTTACTCCACCTACTTGCCAATACCTTGGTATGGTTGGTGTTGTAAGTTTTAGCCACTTTTATGATGTGAAATGATATCTCATTGTGGTCTAATTTGCATTTTTCTGATGACTAAGGATGTTGAGCATTTTTTTCCTGTGCTTATTGGCTATTCATATTTGCAATGTGTGTTCAATTTCTTTGCCTATTTTTTTTGAGACAGAGTCTTACTCCATCACCCTGAGTAGAGTGCCACGCCATCCTCACAGCTCACAGCAACCTCAAACAAGCAATCTCAAGTGATCCTCTTGCCTCAGCCTCCCAAGTAGCGGGAACTACAGGCACTCATCACAATACCCAGCTAGTTTTAGAGATGGGGTCTCACTCTAGCTCACGCTGGTCTCGAAGTCCTGAGCTCAGGAAATCCACCCACCTCAGTCTCCCTGTGATGCTGTCTTAATATTATGCATAGAAATTGGAAAATACTTTCTTTGATTTCTTCAGTCATTCCTGTTTATGGAAATATGTTATATTTGGCAAGAAGTCAAGACACTACAATAAATTGTTGATATTCTGCTTCCAGCCAAGATGGAGTAACAGGGATTTACCCTCCTGCCTAAACTAATTAAAAAACTGACAAATTATGTATAATAACTATCTTTAGACACTGGACAATAGGAAGTTCAGGGCAGTTATTCCTGAGGGCAGGAACAGAAACAAAGTGAGCTTTACGAACCATCTTACCTTCTAGAGAAAATCTCCAGGCTGCAGAACCAGGAGGGGAACTTTGTCAGAGGTTGGACATCTCTGTGAGTTGAGGAAACGAAGCTGTGTGTTTGGGGAGGCCCAGGTGGTCAGAGTTCACGGTGCAGAGAGCTGGAGAGGAGAGAGTTGCACAGAACTCTGGAGATTTGTAGGAGGTTTTGTTAGGGTCTTCAGCTGAGTGTTGATTGGTACATGCATTTGGGGAAAAAGCCTCATGAAAGAGCAGGCAGACATTTCACGGAGTTCATGTGGGCTGCTAACAGTTTATGTTCCTCCCAGCCACAGTGAAGGAAAAACTCCTAGTATTCAGGGCTTTGGGTGAAGAACTCAGAAACAACTATGTCATTAGTGAGGAAAAATTAACAGCTTCTCTGCTCCCACCTAACAAAGCTTAAATGCAAGCCTTGAGAGGCCATTATCCTAAGTGAAGCATCTAAAGAATGAAAAAACAATTGCCTGGGGAGTCCTCCTCAGAAAATATTCACCCAAGCCGATTCCTTCAAGAGTTTTCCTTGCACTTTCTTCTAGAATTTTTATAGTTTCATGTCTTAAGTTTAAATCTTTAATCCAGTGAGAGTCGGAGGAGAGCGGGGGTGAGGTTGGGGTAGAGGGAGGGTAATTGGTGGGGCCACACCTACGGTGCATCTTAGAAGGGTACAGGCGAACCTTACTAAATGCAGAATACAAATGTCTTCATACAATAACTAAGAAAATGCCATGAAGGCTATGTTAATCAGTTTAATGAAAATAGTTCAGATTGGCCGAGTGTTGTGGCGGGCGCC
>CAUYRH010113688.1:0-37562 GCA_963574655.1 Perodicticus potto | reverse complement strand
TGATTTTTGGTCTTCTGGATATATACCTAGTAGAGAAATTATAGGATCAAATGGCAGATCTATTTTTAGATCTCTAAGTATTCTCCAAATATCTTTCCAAAAATAACATATTAGTTTGCATTCTCACCAGCAATGTAGAAGTATTCCCTTTTCTCTACATCCACACCAACATCTCTGGTTTTGGGATTTTGTGATGTGGGCTAATCTTTCTGGGGTTAGATGATATCTCAAAGTAGTTTTGATTTGCATTTCTCTGATGATTAAGGATGATGAGCATTTTTTTCATGTGTCTGTAGGCCACATGCCTGTCTTCTTCAGAGAAGTTTCTCTTCAAGTCCCTTGCCCACTCTCAGAGGGGATCACTTGTTCTTTTCTTGCTAATACGTTTGAGTTCTCTGTGGATTCTGGTTATTAAACCTTTGTCGGAGGCACAACCTGCAAATATCTTCTCCTATTCTGAGGGCTGTCCGCTTGCTTTACTAACTGTGTTCTTGGCTGTGCAGAAGCTTTATAGTTTGATCAGGTCCCAGTAGTGTAATCCCTTGGTCATTTTGTGACATTATAACAGCCAAGAGCAAACACTGAACATGTCCTATGCGTCAGGCATTATGCTTACTATACTCTCGTGCGATATTATAATTATCCTTATTTTTATAAATTAAAAACTAAGGCTTAGATAAAAAAGGCTTTCCAAAGTCAGTGTCAGTGTCAGGATTAAACCCAAGTATATATCATAAAATAATCTGTGTTCTTAGCCACACAGTGCAAGTTTTCCTTGATATGAATATATAATTAGTCCTCCTTAAAGCCCTTGAAAATTTAGTATGCAGATACTAGAAATATATCTGGTCTGCCCTGAATATTTCTTAATATTATTTATGCTGCCAGGACAAAACATAGTAACATAACAAGATGTCTGAATTACAAGGAGAAAAATAATTAGATAATAAAAACAAAAAGAAAGGAATAATGAAGATTACACCAGCAACCAAATGGTGTAAAGAAAACTACCAAGAAAGAAAACTACTAAGATAAAATGTATCCCCATGACTACACAATCATACTAAGGAATGAAAGTAATTAACAGCTTCTAAAATTCTGTAAATTAGAATTGTATGTTTAGAAACAAAAGAGCAATTCTCCTGGTTTACATTATGAGGAAAGTTGGGGCAGATGCTTCTATTCTGAATCTCTTAAATCCATCACTTTCTAGAATCTCTGGCAAGTCTTATCTTTCTCATGACATTCAACAAGTTTAGGCAAATAAATCAATGATTCTCCATATCTCTGTCCCATATCACAGACTCCCCTTAAATATCTTTGACTGAATTGCTCAATATTCCAAGTTCAACAGACTTGATCTTTCTTATTCACTTTCCCATTTTTCTTTACAAATGGTATTACTTCCTCAAAAAAAGAATAAGTGTCAGAGTTTATTTTAGGCATAATCATGAAGTCTACCATTGGCTCTTGACCACTTTCCCTCCAGAAACTTACTCTTCCCCATTCCTATCCATCAAGGAGACCACTGAGCCTCCACAGGTTGTTCTCATTCTCAGGCTGTGCTTCTCAGAAGTGCACCAAACCCGGCCTTTCTTCTCCACTCTCAGCTCCTTTCCCATAACAAACTAAATTTTAGTTGCCTTTTGACCAATCCCTCACAAATCTTATCTCCACCTGCTTAATCTGATAAACTTGCATTTATTGGATAATTAATAATTAATCTGATAAAAATTTTATTTTCCAAACACAACCTTTATTCTTTATTTCTATGGTGATAACTTAACCCATTATCATCTCTGTTAAGTATGACAAGTGATGAGCCAAAGTAGTAAAAATAAGATATGTCATTCAGTCCTCATTGAGCCATGTGCCTTTGTACAAGCACATCTCATTTTCTCGTGTTTTGCTTTATTTTGTTTCATAGATAATGCATTTTTTAAAAAATGAAGGTCTGTGGCAAACCTGTATTTACCAAGTCGATAGGTGCCATTTTTCCAATAGTATGTGCTCATTTTGTGTATCTTTGTCACATTTTTGGTATACTTGCACTACTTTAAACTTTTCCACTACTATTACATCTGTTATGAAGATCTATGATCGGTGATCTTTGATGTTACCGCTGAAACTGTTTTGGAGTATCAGGAGCCTCACCCACAAAAAAAAAAAAGGTGAACTAAACCAATAAATGTAGTGTATGTTTTGACTGCTCTGCCAACCCTTCCTCCATCTCTCCCATTAAGTCCTTCCTATTTCCTGAGAAACAACCTAAAAATTATCAGGCTGATGAATAATCCTACAATGGCCTGTAAGTGTTCAAGTGATAGAAAGGGATGCACATCTCTCACTTTAAATCAAAAGGTAGAAATGATTAAGCTGGGGAAAGAAGGCTTGTTGAAAGCTAATATAGGTCAAAAGCTATGTTTCTTGTGCCAAACAGTTAGCTAAGCTGTAAATGCAAAGGAAAAGTTCTTGAAGGAAATTAAGAATGCTCCTCCAGTGAAAACATGACTGATAAGAAAGCATAACAGTCTGATTGTATATACAGAGAAAATTTTAGCAGTCCAGATCAAGCCAGTCACAACATTCCATTAAGCCAAGGCCTAATCCAAAGCAAGGCCCTAACTCTCTTCAATTCTATGCAGGCTGAGAGAGATCAGGAAGCTGAAGAAGAAAAATTGAAAGCTGGCAGATGCTGGTTCATGAGGTTTAAGGAAAGATGCCATTTCCACAACATAAAAGTGCAAGGTGAAGCAGTAAGTGCTCATGGAGAAGCTGCAGCAAGTTCCAGAAGACCTAGCTAAGATCACTGATGAGGGTGACACACCAAACAATTTTCAATGTAGATGAAACAACCTTCCATTGGAAGAAGATGCCTTTTAAGATTTTTATAGCTAGAGAGAAATCAATGCCCTGGTTTCAAAACTTCAAGGACCGGCTGACTCTCTTGATAGGAGCTAATGCAGCTGGTGACTTTAAGTTGAAGACAATGCTCATTTCCCATTCCAAATATCCTAAGGCCCTTAAGAATTTGCTAAATCTACTTGCCTTTGCTCTAAAAATGGAACAATGGAGCCTGGATGACAGCACATATGTTTACAGCATGGATTACTGATTATTTTAAGCCAGCTGTTGAGACCTACTCCTCAGGGGGGAAAAAAAAAGATTCCTTTCAAAACATTACCATTCATTGACAATACGCCTGGCCACCCAAGAGCTCTGATGGAGATGTACAAGCAGATTAATTTTGTTTTCATGCCTGTTAACACACATTCTTTCTGTAGCCCATTGTTTATCACAGCCCAAGGAGTAATACTGACTTACTAGTTTTATTAGTTAAGAAATACATTTCATAAGGTATAGTTGCTAAAGATAATGATTCTTCTGCTGGATTTGGGCAAAGTCAATTGAAAATCTACTGGAAGGAATTCACAATTCTAGATGCCATTAAGAACATTCATGATTCATGGGATGAGATCAAAATACCAGCATTAACAGGAATTTGGCAAGAGTTGATTCCAACCTTCATAGATGGCTTTGAGGGGTTCAAGACTTCAGTGGAGGAAGTCACCAGATGCGGTGGAAATAGCAAAAAGACTAGAATTAGAAGTGGCTATAAGGTAATTATCACACTTTTTAGAAGAAAAAAGGGGGCGAAGGAGGAAGAGAAAGAAGATGAGTCTCTTAAGAGACTATCAACCCTGCCTCCAGTTCTGCTGGCTAATAGAATATATGATCTGCCTGTAAGTAGTAACACAGAAAAACCACACTCTAAGTAGTAGTCAAAGAATATGTCCTAAATTTCTCTGCTATCCAATATTATTACAAGAAATAATATATTTGAACATAGGTAAAGTATGTACAGCTCAGTTATTCTTCTAATTCAGGAGACAAAAGCTTAAATCTCTACAGTCTAAAAAAATAAATTTGAAGACCACAGGACTGGAAGGTAATGGGGTAATGTGGAGTGTAAATTGAGAAGAGATGGTACACAAAGTGGATGGCAGACACAATGCAAGCCCAGTATTGCCAGGTCAATTTTTCCAGAGAAAGGAGAACTCTCTTGCTGGGTGGCCACAAATTTTCAAAAATCAAATACTGATTTGACCAAACAAAATATATCTATAGGTCAAATTTGGAACTTGGCCTACCAGTTTGAGACCTGTACTCTAAATACTTTATGTCCTGTCTTAATGTTAAACCAACCCATCAGAACGCTATATACCTAGACCAGTGACTGACAAACTTTTTCAGTTAAGCATCAGACAGTGAACATTCTAGGCTTTGCAGGACATATGGCCTCTGTCACAACCAGTTACTGCTGCTGTTGTAGAATGAAAGTAGTCATAGGCAATATGTAAATAAATGAGTATGGCTGTGTCCCAATAAAAAATTATTTATAAGATAAAGCAACAGGCCAGATCTGCCCCACTGGCTGTAGATTGCCAACTCCTGATACAAGCTATTATTATGGCCTTACAGAAAATAACTTGTCCTAAACTGTGTCTTGGCATTATGCCACATACCTATATAGATGCATTTTTTTTTTTTTTTTTTATGAGACAGAGTCTCACTATGTAGCTCTTGGTAGAGTGTCATGGCATCACACCTAATAGCAACCTTAAACTCTTGGGCTTAAGCGATTCTCTTGCCTCAGCCTCCCATGTAGCTGGGACTACAGGCACCCACCACAACACCCAGCTGTTTATTTTGTTGCAGTTGTCATTGTTGTTTAGCTGGCCTGGGCTTGGTTTGAACCCACCAGCCTTGGTGTATGTAGCTGGCGTCGTAAGGACTGTGCTATGGGCACTGAGCCTGTAGATGGATTTTTTAAGAAAAAAACTCCGGAGCATTATTAAGTATACTCTTACAAGTTTTGTTTATTATATTACAAGAGATCCTTTTCTGAGCCCCTTTGAAAGAAATTTCACTAGATCCTTTTAGTAATGAGATGTACTTCTCTTGAGTACCTGATTTATTTTTACATCAAGAACACTATAAATCTTGTACCTGATCACTTTTCCTTCTTTGCACTGATAGAAAGCTCAGGGCCAAGTAAGTGGTTGATCTCCAGCAAAAATCTATGCATTTGAAATACAAATATTAATTCTAGCTTCACTTTAGTTTTCCTATGTATCTTCCTTCTCCCTGCCTTTGATTTCCTAACTCATTTTTTAAATGTTGGTATAACACATTAATCTTTGTTAACTATATCAATTGTTTTGTATAAAAGAATACAAATTAGAAAAAGTAAAAGACGTCTATTCAAGACAAATTAAAATAATCTAAGAATCTAACTTTGTTTAGTTCTAATCTATATAAATATATCTTCTCACATAGGTGCTATGAAGTAAAAGGAAAAGTGACTGGTTTATCTTATCTGTTTATTCCTTTCTACCCCAACATTGCTAAAAAGAGAAAGAACAGAATAGCCTAATGGCGGAACAGGCCAAAAAAACAAAAAGGAAGTACTTTCTCTAACTAGAAAATCAGCCTTAAGAAATGTTTGGAGATCTCATAAAATTAAATAAATAAATATAAATTTTAAAATTAACTAGTCTAGACATCTAACATTTTCTTTTTGCTCAAGCTCCTCTCTCTACAAATCAATTCAAAATTTAGCAGCTAATTCTCTTGAAATATCCATTATTTAAATATCCATTGCTCTGAATCACTTCTTCTTCCCATAAAAGCACCTCAATTTTCACTGGGAAAATGGCACCTCCCCAAGGAGGTGGAATTGACCTCACCCCTTCCCACACACTCTTTTTTTTGGACACATGTTCCAGTCCTGGCCACATACACAGGTATGTGTATGACACACATACAGGCCATAGTGATTGATTCAGAACAAGGACATGACCTACACCATGGACTTCTGCTGCAATTATTGAGTGATCTCTCTTTCTCCATGGTTTTGGTAAGCTGGTAGAAAATATCTTAAGAAGCTGCTGGTGGCAGGTAGTCACCTTTGCCACAGTCCCTTGGTGGGTTACAGCCTCTTTTAGGGGAAGCTACCCATAAGCAGGATGTGAGTGGAAATACTTGCTATAGATTGAGCACAGATCTGGATCCAGGTGGGCATGAAGCTAGAATTCAACTCTATCCTTCTGTCATAGGTGAACCAATAAGCTCAGATTGGGCTTAAACCAGTTTGAGCTGATTTCTTCTTCTGTCCTGTGCATTGAAAGAGTTCTAACCAATATATCCCTTTACTAGAGTGTCTCACAAATCTGAAATATTATTACCTTCATGTTCACATTAGAGAAAGTTTCTTATTCTCTCAGACCTGGTGAGACAGATGCCATCTCCACTATTAAGTATGTCTTTTTTTGGTTGCAGCCGTCATTGTTGTTTGGCAGGCCTGGGCTGGATTCGAACCCGCCAGCTCAGGTGTATGTGGCTGGTACCTTAGCCACTTGAGCCACAGGTGCCAAGCCTTTTTTTTTTTCTTTTTGAGACAAAGTCTGACTCTGTTGTCCCAGGCTCGAGTGCCATGGCACCATAGCTCACAGCAACCTCAAACTCCTGGGCTCAAGAGATCCTCTTGCCTCAACCTCTTGAGTAGCTGGGACTATAAGCGTGCCCCATGACACCCAACTAGGTTTTTATATTTTTTTTAGTAGTGATGGGGTCTCACTCTTGCTCAGGCCGGTCTCAAACTCCTGAGCTCAAGCAATCCACCCACCTCAGCTTCCCAGAATTACAGGTGTGGGCCACCATCCCTGGTAATACTTCTGTATTTCTTCTAGTAGTGATTAAACCAATCTGCCTTGAATCAGAGATAATATTTGTATCTCTCTTTCCTTGACTAATCTATAAGTAATATCCTTAAAAACAGTGACATATCTTATCAATATTTTTATTCCTCCCCAGTCTAAAATAACTAACAGTAAAATCTGTCGAATTAAACTTTTATTCCATCTAGCATTCGGCCTAAAACAGACTATTACCCTTTTTTACTATGTATATTTTTAAAAATCAATTCCTCATCTCCTATAAGACATATTTTCATTTAGCAAAGAAATCCTATTCTAAGCATACTAGAAGTTTATAGCAAACATATATCCCGGGACAAAGATCCCAGGATAGTAATACTAAAACAAGTCCTATTCAATGAAAGAAATATATGTGTATTTCTTTTCCCCATGGTCAGACATTTTCTATTTTTTGAGATTAAAATATTATTTTTATTAACCACTTTTATTGTAAAAGAAAGAGATGGCCATGTTCAAAATAAGAAAAATCATATTCAAAAGTGAGGAAGCGCTTTTGGAGACATTTATACCAAACAATGCAAAAGCCTATCTCTGAGATGAAATGACTTTTCTGATAAGAGTCTTTAAATATCCTGCTATGTTTCTGCTCTTCAGGCATGAAACAGAACTAACCACACAATACTGAAATTATGTGATCCTTTTCTGTACATATTCCTAATGAAAAGCTTTGACAGCGTCCTACTGCTTGACTTTTTTCATATGAAAATATAATTAATATCTCATTATGACACTGGCGCCTCAAAGTGCATTTGGAAAGAAGATGGTATTAGAATCTGTAAAGTTTCTCCATAGTGAAAATACACGTAATGTTTAAGTTAAAACAGGACTACAATGGCTATGGAGGAAGATATAAAGAAAGATTTAGTACTCCAAAAACAAAAACAAAAAAGTCCAAGAAAACATAATAGTTTTAGAACTAGAATTAGTAGTTAATATTCTTTGACCCTATATCAATCCATGGGGTTTTTACCCCAATAGCTCACAAATACATTTGTAAAAAGACAAAAAAATAATAAATATGAACACTAGAAAAAAATGATTGTGTACTCACACAAAACAGGAACATCAAATTGCTATAAATCAGCAGTTCTCAACCTGTCGGTCGCGACCCACAGGAACTGTATTAAAGGCCCTAGGCATTAGGAAGGTTGAGAACCACTGCTATAAACGTTTCTGAGTGATCTCTCTCATTATCCATACTCCTGTTTTGCAGACCAGTAATAAACAGATCACAAAACAGTACCTATCTTCAGACCACACACTGAACAGCACTGCTTAGATAATTCACATGGCCTCTTTGTGTCTCAGTTCCCTTATCTGGCAAGATTGCTCAGTTTAGTGACTGACCACAGGAAAAAAGAAGGAAACAAAAAAAGCATGTCCTTAAAAGGGAGAAGACAGCAATTCAAACAAACAAACTTTTTTTTTGAAAGCTATTGACAGTAACAATTTTCCCAAGAGCATGATCTCAGCACCATAATTGTGCTTTGACAAAGCCTAGCCCCAGAAAAGTCAGAAAGTCAACAAAATAATCTACTTAGATTATATGTTCTCTGGAATAATCTGTTAAAGTAAAACTAACATGAAAGAAGAGCTGTGTGATTACATGTTTATATTTGCAATGCAACAAACATCATTGCATTGACATTCCAAAGGCATGAATTATAATGCTAGAAATGAGAGTAATGATATCAAATGCCATATAACAAGAATTTTTTTATAAATGATTAACGGCTACAGAGTTTGAGAGTTCACTGAGCTAGAAAGGCACAGAGAGATTTCCTTTTGTCATTTGCACAATTTTTAAAATACGCACTAATAAGCAACATTAAAGATGTACTATAATATGTCTCTGTTTCAACCAGTACATTAATCTCACAATTCTTTAGAATAAAAGAACTCAGAATTTTGAGAAAACACTTAGCCACAAGTTAAGAATACCTTAAGGGTATGCTACGTTAGGCAAAGACTTAGGCATTATGCAAAAGCACAAGTAACAAAAGAAAATATAAATTAGAATTTGTCAAAATGTAAAACTTTTGTGCTTTTAGGATACTATCAAGAAAGCAAAATGAAAACTTATACATAGAATTGGAGAAAATATTTGTAAATCATACATCTGATATGGGGAACTGGTATCTAGAATAGATATCTTAGAATTTAACAGTAAAAAGACAAACTAGTTGCAAAAATGGGGAAATGATTTGAAATTTCCAAAGGCATTAGGCATTTTCCAGTGACATACAAATGGCCAATAAGCACATGAAAAGATGATCAACATTATTAGTCATTAGAGAAATACAAATCAAAACCACATTGAGATAGCACTTCACGTCCACTAGGATGACTAAAATAAGTAAGACAGGAAAGAGTGCTGAAGACAATGTGGAGGATCAGAACCCTCACACCCTGCCAATGAGCACACAGAATGGTGTGGTCCTACAGAAAAAGTTCGGTAACTCCTCAGAAAGTGAAATCTGCGTATACCATATAAGACCCAGTAATTCCACTCCTAGGCATACACTCAAGAGAAATGAAAAAAGATATTAACATAAAAACTTGAACACAAATGTTCATGGTGGCATTATTCATAAAAGTCAAAAAGTCAAACACCCATCAACTGATGCATGGATAAACAAAAAGTGGTACAGCCACACAAAAAAGTATTAGGCCATAAGAGGGAACTGATAATATGCCACAGATGGATGAACCTTGAAAATATGATAAGTAAAAGAAGCCAAACACAAAGACCACATATTATGATTCCATTAGATGAAATATCCATATTAAGTAAATCTATGGAAACAGAAAGCAGATTCATGGTTGCTTAGGCTTATGAGGGAGATGGAGGAGGGGACACAGTTCAGAGAAAATTGGCAGTGACTTTCCAGCCCTGCATTTTACTTGTGCGTTCTACTTTTTGTATTTGGGTCTGTTATTGTCTTTACCATTATCCCATTTGGCTCTTGAATAAGTATAATAAGATGGGATTTTGGGTGGGGGGGCGTTTGTTTATTTGTTTTGTTTGTTTTGAGATAGTCTCACTTTGTCACCCTTGGTACAGTGCCGTGGTATCACAGCTCACAGCAACTTTAAACTCTCTTGTCTCAGCGTCCCAAGTAGCTAAAACTACAGGGGGCCCACCACAACAGCCAGCTTTCTTTTTTTCTTTTTTTTTTTTTTAGAGATGAGATCTCACTCTTGCTCAGGCTGGTCTCAAACTCCTGAGCTCAGACAATCTACCTGCCTCAGCCTCCCCAAGTGCTAGGATTACAAGCATGAACCACTGTGCTGGCCTAAGAACAATGAGGTTTTGATTGATACCCTTATTTCCTAATATGTGGGGCTTTCTTTTCCCCTACTTTTTTCATATACAGCTTTATAAAAGAATCCGCTAATATAGTTCAAACTCATTCAAATGCCCCCAGAAGTATGCAAATTTTTAATCGCTAGCTTATTGGGTTCATGTATAAAACAGTGACTCCTATCTTGGGTTCACAATACCTATCCACAAAATTTTTCCACATATAAAATTCCACTCCTAGGTGGAATTTCCTTATTCTCACATGCTCCTTATACTCAATAGAAAGAAGCTATAGCACAAAGAGGTAGAAAGGATCTGGGCAAAGGCACGATGCATTTGCTACAGAGAATTTAATCACTAACTGTAACAATTTTCAACACAGCTTACCCCACTGAAAACATGATCTTGTATTCTGAATTCCTATGACGCTTTCAACTGCAAATCCTACAAAATGCAGCTTAGCGAAAGAAATATGTGAACTATATATAGAAGACAGACAACACTCCATGCACATAGGTGTGTCAAACGCAGAAATGAACATTTACTTAAGACAATCCCCCAAATTGGCTGGATTACAATAACTTGCATTTAATATGTCTTCACTATTGGCCAGGAAGTAGTCTAAGCTGTTTATATGGTTTATCCTGTTTAATCCTAGTAATAACCGTAAGATATGAATACTATTACTACCCTCACTTGACAGCTGAGGAGACTCAAAGAGGTTGAGACACTTTCTGGAGGTCACTCAGGTAAGTATTGAAGAGGCCAGAATTTGAACCCAGGCAGTATAATTTTAGAACATGTTCTCAAACAGCATGCTTCATTTTTAGGGTGTGTGAGGTAAATCTCATTCCCATCTGCCTAAAAAGGGAAGAAACTAGAAAGAGAAGGCAAGCTAAGGTCATTTAAGCTCCATTCCCATATTTCCAGCTAATTTCTAGGTAGTCTGCATGTCCACTGATACCTTAAACCTTAACTGTTCAAACCCAAACTCCTCATCATTTTCATCTTCCACCAAACATGTTCTTCCAATTGTCACATTTTACTCCATTTTCTTAGTCATCCAAATATAAATTTTTATAATCTCCTTCGGCCTCTCCCTTTTTTTTGTGACTTTTGGCTGGGGCTGGGTTGGAACCTGCCACCTCTGGCATATGGAGCCGGCACCCCACTCCTTTGAGCCACAGGCGCTGCCCTCACTCTCTCTTTTTTTTTTATATTCCACACACGTCCACTGACCACGTCCCATCCATTCTTCTTCAGCCTTCCAATGTGCTGTTCCTATCTTGGTATAGTCTCTGATCACTTCACATCTAGTTAGTGGAATGGTCTCTTATCTCACAGACTAAAGGTTTTCATCCAGTTCAATCCCGCTATATCCCACAACTAGTTAATCTTTCTAAAATAATGGTAACTTCTCATCATTCGTCACTTTCCTCTTGGGCAAAAGAGATTAAAACAGATAGTCATTCTGCTTACTAATCAACTCTTTACAAGCCATTTAAAGACCTCAAAACTTGAATTCTACTTTGCCTAACATAATGGAATGGTAGTGCCTTAGCCTGAATAACTGAATGGCCAAATCAGCACTGACGCCAGAGCCGAATCTTTTTACATGTCGCTGTTGTCAATCTTCATCTCCTATCTTCTCCAGCCTTTTTCAGTTATAGCAGTTTTTGCATGTTCCTGAAACTATGTACATTTCTATTCCTGTTGTACTCCATTCCTTCAGCTTAACTGAAAAGCATTCTTCCCCCAACTCCATAATAATTGAAATTCTATTCATCCTTATTAAGTTCTAGTTCAAACTCCAATTTCTTCCATAAAACATCTACTGACACCAGTGTGCAACAGCTTCTTCCTTTTTAATTTCCTTTTTATTGTCAATACCACATATTTCTGTATTTGAACAAAGGTGATAAGGTTTGCAACTATTAGGCATGCATACTTTGTACCCGTAAGACTGCAATTCTTTTAGGGGAGTTTAAATGTTTTGCTCACAGCATCTAGTTCTTCTAGAAAGCTAGCATGCTCTCTAAGTGACTATATAATATCCGAGCTTGACGGACATCCCTACATGGACCACCTTTGCCTGGTGGCCAGGCAGCTTACTTCTTCTCCAAGGAATGATTCTAATAGATCAGTTATGAAAATGTTTTAAGATAAAGTACCTTCTTAGTGTCATTAAAAAAGTAAGCATCAACTTTTCCTCCTAAAGTCCCTCTGAAATTCTTTCTGTATGATTCTAAAGAACGAGGCCTTAATAACGCTTGTAATCAAGAAAGGGTATCTTCTGTGGGTCAAAAATTTCGAATAATTTCTAGCAAATGAAAACAGATGAGACTAGAGTAACAAAGTTATAGCCCCGGAGGACACCCAGGAGGACACCAAGTGGTAGTTTTCTCAAAGGAGCCTCAGAGATGCTACGAGCAGAGTCACAGGATGATAAGGACAGCCACCCATTAAGAACTGTAATCCTGGTAAAGCGCCCGTAGCACAATGGTTATGGTGCCAGTCACATGCACTGAGGATGGTGGGTTCAAACTCAGCCCAGGCCAGCTAAACAACAATGACGACAGAAACAAAAAAACAGCCAGGCATTGTGGTGGATGCCTGTAGCCCAGCTACTTGGGAGGTTGAGGCAAGAGAATCACTTAAGTCCAAGAGTTCGAGGTTGCTGTGAGCTTTGATGCCACAGCACTCTACCCAGGGCAACATAGTGAGACTCTGTCTCAAAAAAAAAAGAACTGTAATCCTATAATCACACCAGCCAGAACCATTGAGTGCATCCTCGAAAGCAGCTCGCAGTAACAACTTTTGTGTATGTGGGCTAAATCATAAACTCCACTCTCAAAACAAACTGAACTAGCTCCCTGAGGAAAGCTCTCTCCTAGTGACAGCGTTCAAAACCAAGAAAATCTGAGCCCCCCTCCCAATACCACAGAAAAATGAAGAGGATCAAAAATCAGTCATTAAGAATAAAATAAAAAGCATTCAGTTTCCCTCTGAGTAATGTCCTGCTTATTTTGGCAATTGTAGCAGTACCAATCTGCCTCTTCCCTTCTCATTAGAATGCCTTGTAGGCCACTTACTCAACCCTCAATCTCATTCAAGGAAAAGCCTTTCAGGACAGCAACTTGCAAAACCAAAGGGATCCCACACAAGCTACCTATCCTATCTGACCAGTGATTCAATTCCTGGTCATCAACATGAATCACCAGCCAAGGCTCTCTAGACATTTGAGGAAAACCAATGGCATGAAAGAAAAGGACCAATGCTTAAAACCTAACTGATATGCAAAGCAGTGTCCTTAAGAGAATCACAAATAAATATTATAGGTCTTAATAAGGCAAAATAATGTAAGTAGCAAAATTGGAATTAAAGAGTAGGAAGAGAGATGGAAGGAAGGCTGGATGCACAAATTTCCTCACTTTTTAAAATAAGGAGTCAATAGGCTCTGCCTGATGTTGGCACATTAAAAAACAAGAACAGTTTTATTTAAGTCAAAAACAAACACAAAAAGAACTAAACAAAATATTAGGAGGTAGAAGTGGGAAAGGAGGCTTAAGGAATTATTCATTATAAAAAAAACAACAGATACCATATATGGTTGATCAAACAAAATGTACAAGTGTAATTTCTAAAGTTATTATAGTAACTTCAGAAAACCTGTAACAAGTGGCTGCCTCCAGGGTCACCACAGTGAACAGGGTAATAGAGAAAAGAAAGCTTTTACTTCTTATTGCACACCCTTCTGTTTGTTTTTATTTTTAACCATATGTATGCCTCTTGTAATTAAAACACCAAAACTTGTTTAATTTCTTAAGTAGGATGGCATAGAAAGACCAAAGGAATTAAAGTTTGTTACTCATGAGCTGGATGTCCTGGTGAAGAAATCTAAACCCCCCCTTAGTCTTTTCTGTTAATTTAAAAAGAGGGAAAATGTTTCCTTTGTGGGGAAGTTTTGAGCAGATTAAAGGCAATAATGTGCACGAAAGAATCTGGAACACAGTGCCATGCTTACTTCTCAGTAAATCTTTTTTTTTTTTTTTTTGAGACAGAGTTTCACTTAGTCACCCTCGGTAGAGTGCTGTGACATCACAGCTCACAACAACCTCAAACTCTTGGGCTTAAGTGATTCTCTTGCCTCAGCCTCCCAAGTAGCCGGGACTACAGGCGCCCGTCACAACACCCAGCTTTTTTGTTACACTTGTCATTGTTGTTTTTTTAGCTGGCCTGGGCCAGGTTCAAACCCGCCAGTCTCAGTGTATGTAGCTGTATAACCACTATGCTACAGGCACCGAGCCCTCAGTAAATCTTAATTAAAAACTGTTTTATCCTTTTTCTTTCCTTAAAGATGCTACTTCAATCATCACACAGCCACCTCCAGGTTCTGTTTCTCAGAGGAAGGAAGCTCTTTTTGCGATCCTGTGCCACAATAACATGCCTTCCTCTAAAATCAAATCAGTCATTCCACTATCTTTAAGAACCTTTGTTCTTTGATTTTTAAACTCTAAATTCACCCTTTGGTTCCTTTGCAAACAGGAGGCTCATATGAAAACAGGAAGCTCCAAACTCAAAAGACTGCAAGCCAAACTCACATATATACAAGTGGGGAGATAAGCCTGTTATGTGCCTAAATCTTATGAGAGATGACAGTCTGCAGTAAGCAAGACGTCTCTCCCACTGGCCTGGTGTGGCTGCCCAAAGACCTGTGAGCAGGGATTGCACTCCCTTGGGTTAAAGCACTGCCCCTATTAACACACAAATATTCCTAGAAGCAATTTATCAGAGCTTTTCCAGTGTTCTTAATGGAGAGTTTGATTTGAGAGGGGAGAGAGAGAAAACAGGTCCAAAAATGGGACAACTACACACAGACAGCAAACTCAGGAAAGAGTTCTGTGAGACCAATGAAGCCACAGAGTAAGAGCGGTGGCAAGAGAGCAGGAAGTAGAGATAGGGAAGTACAGAGGGTTTTTTGGTTTTGTTTTTTGTTTGTTTACTTAATTCAAGGCATTGCCTAGGACAATGCCTAGTCACTCATTTGTACATATGGACCCTCAAGTGCAACTGAATAGTCTGGCTCACTCTTCTAATCAGCCGCAGGCATCAATATGATAAATGCCTCTAGAACAGTTCTTCTCCAACTTTAATGTGTACCTGGGGATCTTGTTAAAATGCTGATTCAGATTCAGTAGGTCTTGGGTAGGGAAAGAGATTCAGCATGTCTAACAAGCACCCAGATAATGCTGATTCTGTTGGTCTATTGACCATGCTTGGAAAAAGAAAGGGCCAGAAAATCCCCTCCTTTTCAGTGCAATAACTACCCTAACCCAGGCTCCTTCCAACACCCCTGAATCAAAAGCAGCAGCATGCTAACTGTGGAAGAGGAAATATTTAATGGCTTTCAGAGTACAGCATGGCCCTTGGAGATGATAGACATGAATTCAAATCCTAGTTCTGCCACTTAGCAGCTAAGTGTCCCTCGGGCAAATCACTTAACCTAGTGATAGTATCTACCTCACATAAATGCTGTCAAGATTAAAAATAAATAATGGCAAAACATGGAACTTGCTACCTCTACTAGATGAATCCTATGCCTTAATTCAACCCACATTTATTACCAGGACAATATTCTTCAAATTTGGCTTCATCTCATCAGTATATTGTTTCAAAAATCGCTTAACGACTACCAAGTCAAAGGTTAACTCCCTAACAACTTGGCATTCACCTCCTACTATAAACCATGCACCTACCTGCAACACCCCCTGCTACTTCCTGTTCAACATCATCTCTGGTTACTGACTATAAACCTATCTTCTCCAAGCAAATTGCTGTACCTCATTAAATTTCTGAAATGTGGACACAGCATTTAATACTATAGAAGACATCTAAGCAATCACCTGATAGGTAAATCAAATTTCATAAACCAGATAATAAAAATCTAAAAAAGTTAAGTGACTTGTCCTTAATAACAAAATTATCATCAATAAGAATAAAAAACTGGTTTCTGGAGTTCTATTCCAAATATTTCTTCCAGACTATTTTCTCACTCTCTGCAGAGAATATCAAGGTCATACATAACTCACTTAAACAAAAAGCCCTCCCTCTATAATTTATTTTACAATCTCTCAGAATTTAGGCATAAAGTTTATGCTTTGGTTTATCTGACATAATGCTAAAACAAATTATTGATTCAGTCAATAAATCAGTAAGTAAAATCAATGAAACCAGTTATTTGCCTTGGTATAGACCAATGGACTATTGTAACAAAGTATTATGGTATTTATTATTTGGGGGATCTGCTTTATTAACTAGAACATTAGTTACCTTATTTTAGCTGATGACCTTCTCTTTCCATCTAGATTATGTGTTTCTTTCTTTCTTTTTTTTTTTTTTTTTTTGCAGTTTTTTGGCCAGGGCTGGGTTGGAACCTGCCACCTCCGGCATCTGGGGCTGGCACCTTACTCCTTTGAGCCACAGGCACCGCCTGATTATGTGTTTCTTAAAAATAGGAACTTTATCTTATTCATCAATGAACTACCCATTGTCCTAACTCAGTATCTTGATCTCCTATTCATATATTTTATAAAAAATTGCTAATTTCCTAAATTAAAGATGCATTATTTTTCATGTTAAGTTTTATGACCTCTGCAATCTTTATTATTTGCCCCACTTGGCTAGAGTATTATCTGTCTAGTCTGCTTTATTCTGATATATTTTCCCATTCAATAACATAAAAACTTAGACAGATGATTCTTAATGGTTATTTTACATTTATTTATATATACCTTAATATCACAAATAAATTCACATCTACGTGAAATCCTCAATCACACAATATATGAGTATATCTTGAGGATTAAAAACATGTCCTCTACTTTTTATCATTTCTACAAACTTTATTTCCTTCCCTTCCATCAAAATTCTTGAAATACACATAACAGAATTACTAAAGTAATCCTTGTTCTTATACCACTAACACTTACACAAGGTAGCAATTTTGCATATTAATATACCAAAGAAGCCCTTTAAAAATGCAAGCATAATATTAATATATGTTGCAGATGCAAAAATACAGGCAAGTTGAAAACTAATCTAAATTCTCAGAATACAAGAATATTCGGTATCAAACCCACATGGTACTATGGTAGAAAAATACTTACCCTAAGGCTAACTTATTGAAAACCCCTTTTTTTCCCCCTAGTTTTAGACACTGTTTCATAGTCTACTGATATCCAGAGAAAAGTAAAACATCTGTTGGTTGGCTTTTACAAGAACTGATTAGTGCTATGCCTAATTTTACATAAAAGTATCTTCCTCAAAACTCTGTTGCATTAAATTTATGAGTGTGCACAAGGATGGATTTATATCCATGCTTGCTTTAAGATGCATTATGGGAGATCATTATTTATAGCATCCTGGAGACAATTCTTTTTAAATAAATCCTTTGGAAAAAGTGATTTACATGTTTTCTTACATTCAAATTTTTATACATTGGATTTCTTTTTTTAAAAAAAAAAAAAAGATATTCCAAAAAAGAAAAAAACCAATATTTTTGGTATTATAAATTATGACCAAAATAGCTTAGCCTTTTTCTTAACCTCTAAGCTTTAACAATATACTTCCATTCCTTAACAAATATTTTTTCCTATGAACCTATGTCCTTACCATCTTTCAGTAACCTGTGTTATTTGGAAATTTTTAGTTATGAAGGTACCAAGACAATAAATGACTATTTTATATCTTTAGCTCCATTTTAGCCTTGCTGTATTCACACCCCAGACGTTCCAGATTCTTTTCTTTTTTTGAGACAGAGCCTCAAGCTGTCACCCTGGATAGAGTGCTGTGGCATCACAGCTCACAGCAACCTCCAATTCCTGGGCTCAAGCAAGTCTCCTGCCTCTACCTCCCAAGTAGCTGGGACTGCAGGTGCCCGCCACAACGCCCAGCCATTTTTTGGTTGCAGCCGTCATTGTTTGCTGGGCCCTGGGCTGGATTCGAACCCGCGAGCTCACGTGTACATGGCTGGTGCCTTAGCCCGTTGAGCCACAGGCGCCGAGCCAACGTTCCAGATTCTTATCCACAAAGTGATTATGGTCCAGTACTGAGGCAGATTTGTAACAAACATCCACTGGGATCCTTTGACCTATCATTGATAGGCAGAGCCAATATATGTCTTCTAGCTCATTGAATCCTTTCACCTTTCCTCAGGGACTCTCCACAATGCTACATGCTTAGAAGCTTTCTTTTGCAAATGACAAAAATGAATGAAAAATTATTTCAGAATGGAAAAATGGGAACCCAAGCCATTACACAGTGTCTAAAAGCTTCCCTACCTCTACCACCTTTGTGCAAAACATTCTAACACGTGTACTCTTTTTTAAATGTTTTAAGTCTTATTATCTCTAATTTTATCTAATTATTAATGTGTACCATTTATATTAATACTCTAATATATCCAGCCACAGGATAGCATAAAACTTCTAAAAAGTGATCTACAATAGTCTAGAAACCACTGTGATTTGTTTTTTCTAGTTTTCCAGAAAAATAAAGCTAATAAAATGAAACTTCTAATAAGCAGACTTTCTTCTCAGTATTATCATATTAAAACGAATCTCTAACAGCAGTCATACAATCATTTATAAATAAGATACAGAAGCTTTTTCTTTTTTTTTTTTTGAGACAGAGCCTCAAGCTGTCACCCTGGATAGAGTGCTGTGGCATCACAGCTCACAGCAACCTCCAATTCCTGGGCTCGAGCAAGTCTCCTGCTCTGCCTCCCAAGTAGCTGGGACTATAAGCGCCCACCACAACACCCGGCCATTTTTTTAGTTGCAGCCGTCATTGTTGTTTGGCGGGCCCGGGCTGGATTCGAACCCGCCAGCTCAGGTGTACGTGGCTGACGCCTTAGCTGCTTGAACCAAGGGCGCCAAGCCTTTCTCTTTTCTTAATAGGCAATAATGTCATTTTCTCCTTTGCTATTGGTCTTAAAATGTATTTCTTCCCCAAAAATAAGGTGTTTTCAAAGAGAAAAGAAAAAAATTACAAAGTACAATATTTTTATGCTACAAAAATCTGTCACCATTTGTTACAATCCTAGTCATCAATACGGCACTTTCTTTCAATGTACCACTCAAAAATCAATTATATCAACTCTTTTGTAAGGAGAAGCAACACACGTTTCAGGCAACTAGTATTAATGAGTAGACATGACTATAGAATATCCATCTGTTTCTCTGACAAAGCTGTGGCTAGTCTCTCACTGAAATTCCATTAATCTGGTGTACCAAGGTCCAATACGAAAATCAAAACTCCATCTAACCCTTTATCAGCTCACAATAACCTACAAGTAAACTCTGCCTGTTAGCATGCAGCAAGTTATGATTTTGCTATCAATCAAGCGGTTGGCCAATAAAAAAAAAAAAAAGGCAAGCTGCAAACAGCACGTCTGGCAGGGTTTGGAGACTGTTTTGTTTTCTGTTTTCATCCCTATTCAATTTCTATAGGGTGTCTGGACCATGTGAGATTATGCATTATTCTCCTTGGCTGTGATTTAATTGCTACCAGCAATCAAGTCGAAGCATCACTGAAGTGTGCTTGAATTTCATTAGAAGATATAACTTATGCTACTTTCCTACAGTACCTAATAAACCATAAAGAAACCAAAACACATATGGCTTGAGGGAATAACTGGAAAATTAGGTGGCCATTTGGGAACTGAGTGAACTTTTGAACCAGAGGAACAGAGAAAAAGAAATATTAAAGCAAAAGACAGACTTAGAATACACATAGAGATGTGCAGGTCTGACCTTTTCAGCACCTTGAAAATTACATTAGCATTATGAAAAATACATCTCATGTTCAGAGTTTATAATCCATCAAAGTTCACATACTTTGTTAGTGCCTACCATAAGGTAAAAGTCAAAAGGACAAAACAACAATCCAACTGACAAAAGGCCTTTTGGTGACCTGTGCTAACTTGGTTATAGTTATTGTTAAATGCATTATCTTTTTTATAATTAATATATCATTAGACTTAGGACACATAATGAAGGAAAATTTATTCTGCAAAGGAAAGAAAACACGCAAAAAATCCAAGTCACAGAGAAAAAAACTGAAATTAGTTGATATTTTAGAATGAAAATTAAAAATCCAAGTGGTAGTTTGAAAATTATAATAAACTCTTAAAAGAAAATGTAAACTATTAAAAATAATACTATTTATATAACAAAAATGGATACTAAAGGTTAAATTTTTGATGTGCTCATGAACTGCTTAAACACTAATGAATATGCATTGATATTTAACAAAAGTGGATGTTATAGAATAATTTCAAATATCAATAAAATTACATTTTAGCAACAAACGTTTTTCATAATATTAATTTTTTCCTGTATATTCGATTATGAAAATATATGTTATTTGCTCTTAAAAAAGAAAACATAATAACGTAAATGCACTATAATTTAATAATAGTTTACTTTTTTTAACAAATTTCAATCTCAGAAATATTTAATATTAGACTTTTTGTAGATTACAATTTTACAATTTTACAATTTTACAAGAATGCATATAACACTACCTTATACATCATAACATTTACATTAGTTTGAGAAACTCTGAGTATATATATTGTATGAAAATATCGCTTATGTATATTCTCCTAAGTATAAATAACCTGCCCTCTAAAAAGTACAACTTAAATAATAATTCATTGTTTTGTCTGAAAATATTACTTCATAAATTATAAACATTTTCTAGTAGAAATGCTTTTGAAAATGAGGTTAGAAAGGGTAATAATGCTCCTCTGTTGTGGACAATAAGTGTGAGTGAAGAGAAATGTACATCTTTGTAAAAGACGGAAAGAGAATACAAAAGAAAAAAAAATCCTTCCTTTAAAAATAGAAATTAAATGTTTGCCAAAGTGTAAACTTCAACATAAAACAGATACGATTATTATTGCTACACTTTATACAAAGTTCTGGATATAAAAAAAAATTGTTTTGTTCTGAAACAGTGGTTAGAATGTTTATCACTTATGCATGTACTTGACTTATCCCTGTTCTGCAATAGACATAATTTTATACCTCATAAAAGCAATTTATGTTTCCAAAGGGAATAATCTGGATAACATAAAATGTGGAGAGCTCTGTTGCAGGAAGCATATTTTCATTCAGCAATTGTATTTAGAGATGGAACTGCACAGTTTGATCATCATATAGTGGCAGAAGGCATTATTCATTTCTATGTCTATGTGAAACTTTGAGTGCCACAAATTAATATGCATGGCTAATTTATCGATACACACTCTTAATTTACAACTATATATCAACTTTATAAGGTTTCTATAATACAGATGTACTCAACAGCTATAACACAAAAAACACATGCTATCTTAAAGACAAGTTTCATAACTTTGGCAACATTCAAGAGCTTTTAGAAATTACTAAGATATAAACAATCAACTAACTTTATTACTAATTCAGTTAATACAAAACACTATAATATTACTGCATAATGAGGGGGATTTTTAAGTGATAATCAAAAAAATGAAAATGTGTATTAAAAGAAGAATTTGATAAAAACCTGTCTCAATGTGAGAAAGCAATGTAGGAATAATTAATTTAATATTTTATGAACTCGTTTTGTATAAAGTTTTCAGAAAAAATAGATCAAAAACCTTTTTCATTATTTATAAAATAAATAATACAACAAGCCATTAAGTAGCACAATAAAATTAAACAAGAATCTGATAATATTAAACTAACCAACAAACTGTTACTAATAATATTCATATAATGATGCAAGCACTCTCCTAAAATTATAGTCAGGAAAATTTCCTAGAAAAAGAAGCAATTCCATATTTAGGAAAACCTCACTAGGACCACTAGAGAGAGCTCTTCTGTTCCTTAAAACGTTTTGGTGAAGGTAAGTTAACTGAAGCTTCTATGTTTTTCTGCTTCCAGATGAGGCCACCACCTCTACACATAGCCTTGTTTAGTGTGAGAGTGCCAAAAGGCGTGTTCTTTTGTATCTCACGGCACACTCGAAGCTATGGTTAAACTTCCACAGCACACTTACATTATGTTGATCAAAACAAGGGTTTAAAAAAAAAAAGAACACTGTGCTTTGAACTTCTTTGGAAAATAATTTAATTAATGATCTTTACAATTTTCACAGCACACCAGAGTGCCTCGGCACATTGGTTGAAAATCACTGTTCTATAAGAAAATGTCACATACCATCAGAGGGAGCGTCATCATCTTTATCATAGCGTTCTGAGGCTAATGAAATAGTGTCTGAAGCTCCAGCGAAAGGATCATCGTATTCCTCCCCCTCTTCCACATCACCTGTAAAAACATCAGAGAAATGCCTTTCATAATTTAGCCACTTAAAATAGTGTTAATTTTTTAGAGGAGCTAGAATTTACTAGTCACTGTTAAGGAGAAGCAAAGCAAAGCAAACTTTCTGAACTAAGTATAAACAGGCTCTATTTTAGTTTATGTACATTGTAACTTAGATAAAGAGTAAAGAGTTTTTGAAGGTCAGTACAATTGCACATTTGAAACCCAAAAGGATAGAGTCCCCAAATTAAGATGGTTGCAACAAAAATTATTCAAAAAGTAGAGCAGGGTTAAACAGGATGGATCTAAACCAAACAAAACACCAAAAGAACAATAACACAAAACAGAAAACACAACAGAGAAAATAACCCAATTATTCCATTTGCCTACTCTATACTTGGAAAAATTATAAGAAATTAATAATTTGAAGAGATATAAGCATATTATGTTTTCATTAAAAATCACAGGATTACATGAGAGTAAATTAAAAATACTCAGTTGCATTTTCCAGAATAGGAATCTTTTGTGGGAAAAACTGCGGTATAATTTATATAATCCTTTCAAATTTAAACAAGGTAATTTACAAACTAGATACTTTTAATTTCATTTAGTGATATGTTACCTTTTTTTAATGTTTTATCTAGTTTTCCTACTTGATTTTCAAATCTTAAATTGGTTGGTTGGGGGTTTTTTATTGTTTAGGAAGACTTTGTGGTTAAGTGAATATATAGATTTTTTTCCATGACTCAGTTAAAATAATTTTTAAAGAAATAATTGAATCTAGAAATACTCAATACTAATATTTGTTAGCCCAATTATATTTAAGCACTCATTCTTTACCCAGATTCAAGAACAAAGAAAAATGTTTGCCTAATACTATACCAAATATTTTACTGTTACCCACGGTGACAGCTTGAGACTCTGTCTCAAATTAAAAAAAAAAAATTCAAGTTACCTGTTAACAGTTCAACAGAAAAACAACCACATCAGGAATTACTCGAAAAACATGGTGAAAACCCAAACAGGAAACCTACAGTACCCATGGTATACTTTTGAACCACAGCTCTTGGGCAAATCCATATAAAGCTACTGGTGTCTCCAAAAGGGATATCTAAATCCTCTGACATCCATTTGGTGGGTGTCACCCTATTTGTCACATTCTTAGTAGAGAAAATAGCCTCTTTCAAGACAGCACTGTCAAAATCATTTTTAAAATTAAATATTCATCTGTTTCTTTATAATTTTGCTATTTCACGAACAATCATCCTTATCCTGAAAAAAGTAAAGATAGGAACATGGCTCGTTAAAGCAATAAAGGGCAGAACATAAACATGGCTACATTGTCCTCCTTAGTGATTCCACCACTAGGTGCACTCAACGTGGTGATGTTTCTTCCCCAATTAAAGTTCTAAAGAACATATAAATACCACACACTCTTTAGATCTTCATTTATCTTTTGTAATTTCAGAGTACTTGTCAGAACATTCAGTGATCACTAACCATATTTCTCTCATTAAGAGTTCTCTGATTTCAAATATAAGGTAAGAAAGAACCTCATAAAGTGCTAGTAAAAGCATTTTGAGCATGTTATGACAGTTCATGGAATGTGTAGTAGTAGAGATCAAGAAATTCTCAGTAATTCTTAGTTGCTAGAGTATCCTTACATTCTTAATGGAGTAAGGATTTTGATGGTATGAATTTTCTAAGGATATTTTATATCACACTAAAATATAAATCTTACTATAAAAATATATATTAGAATACTTCAAAAATATCACTAGAACCACTTAGAATATTATGTTGTTATGACTTAAAAAAAAAAAAACAGTAAAACCAAATAATATATAGAAAGGATTCTGAAAAAAATTCAGATGCTCAGGTTTAAATCTATTAAACTCCATGTGGAAACAAAAAGAAAAATATTAAAACTTAAAAGTTCTAAAAATCAGAAATAGTTTATTATACTTTAATAATATCCATTACACATTTTTATGTGTATACATGCATCTATATACACACAGAAGCACATACGAATCTATTTTCAGTAAATGTATGTCTACATATATATTACACATATAAGTAGATAGAGAAAAAAGATCATTAGTAAAGCAATAAACTCAATAATACTTAATATGAGTTGAGAATATTACTCTCCACAAATTGGCTACTGACATATTAATGACCTCTGTGACTTTTTAAAAAATACTTTTTCAGATTTTGTATTGAAGTGAAATTGTCTTCAACTTATCTACTTCATTGCAAGTATTTTTAAAAATCACTGTGATATTTAGATTTATCCAACATAAAATAGACTAAGTACTGCTATTGGCCTCATTTCTTCCTTATTTTTCTCCCTGCATCCTTTGAATTAACTCAGAAAGTAAAACATCTATATGGTATCTGTACAAGTCTATTCCCTTTTTAACCTGAATTAAGTTGAAAGGAAAAAGCATTTTCAACCTGGTCCTTTTCTTCTCACTGTTGTTCCAATAATGGTCCATTCCTTTTTCTACCACCACCCCCCATTTCTTTTTTTTCCAACCCAATAAAGAATAAAAGCTGCAGCCTTATAAAGAGCTCTAATTGAACACAGGGGTCGCTGTTGAGTAGTACAAAGCATTTTTCCTCCCTAGGGACTCAGTACTTGCAGCTCACCTGCAAAGTCTTCTATAAATTAAAAGGAAAATGTTCAGCTTGTGTTTATGTTATAGAAAGCTGAACTCCCAATCAACAATGGTCATCAGGTAAACGTACCCAATACAATTTACAGACATAATTGAATGCATTACAGCCTAATCAGACATCTAAAAGAAAAGCATGCTCAAATGAAATGTCTACAGAATCATTAGTTGGCAGCCATTCTATTACAATCACACATAATGTCAGTGGAGCCTTGAGCCCGTGCCAATGACAACAGCATAAATTTTGCATCTCATTTCTGTGGTCATAAAATTAATGATCAGTTTAAAAATACTTCTTTGTAAAAGTTATTGCGCAAAGAAAAGACATGAATGTGTCCCTGTTATGTACTCACAAGGATAATTATGGGGTTGTTGCTCATTAATACTGTTTCTTGTTTCCCTAGAAAAGCATTTGATTTATCCCACAACTTTCAAAGTTTAATTAACAATACAAAGTTAACGGTCTAAAAGACAATGATCCAAGACTTCCCTTGCTATAATTTCAGTAGCAACAGCAACTTAAATATCACAGCAAAATCAAAGTTTAATCATACCACACCAGCCTATTTCTCTGAAAATTATTTTTAAATTCACAATAGTCAGATTCAAGTCACTATTACCCATTCTTTTTACATGACTCATTATCAATTAACATTTTCCTAATTGACTAGAAATACAACCCAATAGCAATAGAAAAGTCCTGAAGGTGGTTTATTCAATTTACTGCTTGTTTTGACAAAGCACTGCTATTTTAAATAAAAATCAGATAAAAATTAAATGCTATAATATCCAGGTTGAACATCCCTAATCCAAAGGAAATTCTTTCTAAGGAAATCAATGCATATTTAATGGTGTCTTAAAGACAAAAATCTAAAAATCTTTTACAAGCAAAGAAAAAAAGATTTTACAGAATAAAGTGAGAGCTTTTTAACTGCAGTGGATGAAGCAAAATATTCTCATGAAATATCTGTCTCATGCCAATATGTACACCCTTTTAAAATAATTTATAATATCCCCCCAAATTATTTGAAAACTGTAAACTGAGATTAACTTAAATCTCCTTGATGAATAAAGCTGAGTCTGAGAATATGCATTAATAGTTACTAAACACCTACTATGTGTTCATGCTCAAGTATTTTCACATTATCTTATTTCGATAAAGCATTCTCTAAAGAAATTAATCACACCCAAACCATCACTGGAGTAAAACAAGACTAATACAGGGTAAAAATACAACTGTAAATAAAGCTTTTTATCATGTACTTTATACAAAAATATACATATATTTATATAAACTATACAGAAAGTTCTAGTTAATATTCAATGAGTCTTTACTCAAATAACAATATACTGCTATTGTAAAAAATTATTTTAAATTGCATTTAAGAGGCTTTTGATCTTGCTATGTGTAAGAGAATAATTATAAAAGAATAGCATAGCATAATTCCAGTGCATGGAGCCTATGTTCAGGAGGATACTTTCTAGTACTATGCTATGCTGTAAGTAGAAAATTAGGGTTAGAGTTATGCTGTCATGTGCAATACTTTGAAAGATATAAGAAAGAACTCTCTATTTGAGACAAAACAGGCAATATTTTAAATGAATAGTAACAAGATGTATTGTAGTTGATTAGATTCAAATCTTCCAAGGAATTTAGAAAACCAACTAATAATTATTCTGAAGTTGTAATTTGTCATTCTTCCCCAGTAGAAAATCTAGACTTGGGTATATATAAAGATTTTTTTTAAATCTTAAAAGAAACGAGAAGAGAAACTTTAAAGCAACAGCTTTCTATGGAAATGCATATAAATAACAAGTGGAAAGTTAGCTTAATGAAAAGCTTCAATGTCTGGGAGCCACCATAATAAAGTAAGTTTCTACACTTTTCTCATCCCCACCCAAAAAAGGAAATACAAAATAAGTCTTCTAGGATCTAAGCACTTTAGTATTTTAATTCAATTAATTTTAAGAACTAAAATACCACACACTGTAAATTCTACAAAGGGGAAGGATGTGGGAAGTAAGGAGGGATGAGAAACACCTGAGTACATTAGAGAAATTAATAGCTGACTTACTAGAAATTAATAAATCGGAATCAACTCATTTTATTTAAGAACTCTCAACCTGGTCCATTTTTCTCCTGACAATAATATTAAAATGGTACTTAACTGTCATTAAAAAAATAGACTATGTAAATCAAATAGAGATACAGAGGTAAAAAGGAGGAAAATAGCTTCTGTTCAGTTGTGACCCTATGTTGATGACAGAGAGAGTGAGAGCAGGAAAACTGACTAATGGAATTCTGCCTAGATCTCCTTTGATGAAGACAATCCAAAAGCTCTAGGGGAAAATGTCAATGGGGGAGCAAAGCAGCAGCAGCATCACATCATACTTAGAACTGAATTCACTCAATGTGGGGATCTCTAATAAGATTCCATTTTTTTTTTTTTTATCTATTTTTTTTTTTTTTTTGTAGAGACAGAGTCTCACTTTATCGCCCTCGGTATAGTGCCGAGGCATCACATAGCTCACAGCAACCTCCAGCTCCTGGGCTTAGGCGATTCTCCTGCCTCAGCCTCCCGAGTAGCTGGGACTACAGGTGCCCGCCGCAACGCCCGGCTATTTTTTATTGCAGTTTGGCCCGGGCCAGGTTCGAACCCACCATTGGTATATGGGGCCGGTGCCCTACCACTGAGCCACAAATGCCGCCTATAAGTTACTATTTTTAAAAGAGATGTACTATATTTTAAATAATTACCTTGCAACCAGTAAGGAGGAACCTTTTACTATGCCTACAAACTATACGAATAGTCTTTTTAGAATAAAGCTGAATGTACTTGGAATCACATAAAATTACTGAGCTTCCCATATTTCTCTAAGGTAATGTACTTAATTTATCTACAGGTTTATTTTTGAATAAACAGGCACTCTGGGTGATTAGTTGACTTCATACAATCGGATTGAGCTACAAATGACTTATTCAGAGAAAAAATGATTATGGGGGAATCTCTGAATTCCACACTGTTTGAACTCTTAGTTTGGGCTCATTTTTTTAATTTCTATAAAATACCATACAAATCTCCATTCTCTTTGGAGACAAAGAATATATTACCTCAGTAATGTAATTTTAATATCCACACACCTGAACAAGTTTTAAAACAGAATACCAAAGGGAAAGTTCCTACACTATTAGTAACTATACTCAATTATACAATGAACCTTATATTATTATGTTTTTTTAGCTTAAAAAACAATTTTTATTTTGAGACAGTCTCACTTTTTCACCCCAGGTAAGAGTGCTGTGGTGTCCATAGCTCACGGCAACCTCAAACTCTTGGGCTCAAGCAATTCTCTTGCCTCAGCCTCTGGAGTAGCTGGGACTACAGGCACCTGCCAAAACACATGGCTATTTTTAAAGACAGGGTCTCAGGCTGGTCTCCCAACTCGTGACTCAGGCAATCCACCTACCTCAGCCTCTCACAGTGCTAGGCTTACAGGAGTGAGCCACCGCACTAGGCTCTTTTAGCTTAAAATTTTTAAATGTACAAATAAGTAAGCACAAGGCAAGTTCAGTAAGTAATCACTGGGACAAAATATGACTTTTAAGAAGAGAAGCAGAAGGCCGGGCGTGGTGGCTCACACCTGTAATCCTAATACTCTGGGAGGCCAAAGTGGTGGATTGCTTGAGCTCCAGAGTTTGAGATCAGCCTGAGCAAGAGTAAGATCCTGTCTCTTCTAAAAAAAATAGAAAGAAAAAAAAAAAACGAAGCAAGAGGATCACTTGAGCCCAAGAGTTGGAGGTTGTGTGGGCTATGAAGCCACGACACTCTACCAAGGGTGACAACTTCAGACTCTGTCTCAAAAAAAAAAGCAGAATCTGATATCAAGTATTCCACAAATAATGTATACATAATAAATGTGATAATTAAAATAAATAAATTCATTTCTATATTCAAGCAAGCAAAATGAAACATGATTAAACCTAAGGGTTTATTGTAGAGCACAAAAAAAGTGGGTACTTGTAGAGAAAAGGAGTTTCCTGCTCTTTAAATGTTAAAAATCTTAAAAATCTTAATATGGAAAAAAAAAATCTCTCATCACCTTCAATTACACCAACCTTAACTGTTTAATGTGAAAAGAAACCAAGACTCCTCTCAACTGATTTTAGGTTTTTCTGGTTAAATAATTATTTTATTGAAACTGTCATTACCCTCTGACTTATCTGTTGGTACAATTACAAATTACTCTGTGGGATCTGTTACCCTTAGATAGAAGACGCCACACTGTGACTTCCTCAAATTCAGACTCTAGCTCCATGTAGGTTAACTGACATCATACTGTGACCACTCACACCAGCATCTGCAAGCTGTTACCAATCAGTATCATGGAAGTAAGGGCCATCCCCACTTCCCTTACATGAAGACATGAAGTAGTAGGATCTTCCTTTCTTGATCTGGTTTTCAGTATACTAAGCAGCTACTGCTCAAGTCTAACAGAAGACAATTGTATTAGCAGCTCTTCAACATATTTCCAAAACATGAAACTGAATTCCCTTCTTTAAAAATTTCTGTGGCACATCTTATTTCAAAAGAACTACAAGGAAAACAAACACCAAATTTGAAAAAGATTTTATTCATGTTTTCAAACAAAAATGAATACTGTTTTTAAAAACATTACCTGTAAATATTCAGCCACAGGCCCCCCTGTTCCCATCACTACTATAAAATAATCTCTACAGTGTTAAATGGTATGGGGTTAATATCTCAGATCTGCTTCACTGCATATTCCATATGTAACTAAAGGTACACCTTTCCTAACAAACGTCTACCATGATGGACTCTACACAAAACCTGAAAATGCTAAATACGTATAATAAGATTTCTGTACCCAAAGACTGTACAGAGTGGACTCTGGATATGCTTTTTAATTTTTTTTTCTCAGCAGGGGGAGCTAGAACTCTCATCTTGAAGGTCTAAGTATACAATATGGAAATTTAAATTTTGATTGCAACTATTAATTTTCAATATGTGTGAAGTATTCCACTGAAAATCTTCACAGAGGAAAAGAAATTTCAAGTGTGACAAACCTGAATATTTACCTTTGCCTTGAAATTCCTGAAGGTAGCTGCAAAATAAAGAACATTGTATTTTTAAATGAGGTTGAAATATCAAAACAAGGTCTAATCAGTGGTAATACTTCAAATCCAAAATCTATATTGTAAATATATACCTAAGAGTAAAAATTATTTTCTGTCCTGCAATGACAATTCCAAATGCTTAGAAATGTATAACAAAATTATTTTTAAAGATCTAAGTACAGTAGCAAAATGAGGATATATCTTTAATACCTACATCATGCATTACATTTGTTCATCTAAAATAGAAACAATTAAAAGAATTCTCTTTTTCAGTGTCTAAAGTATTTTTCCATATTTATATTAAAATGCTTAGTCTGCCTATGTCTTATCATTTAAGCCAAATATAACCCTGGTTAATCAAAGTAAACAGATTTTGCCAGAATGCTTAGATAAATACATAATTAAGAGCCCTCACAAAAAGCATATTATGACAAACATTTCTGTATTTAAAACCTATTATAGTAAAAATATATTTTTGTCCTTTAAAGTACTTAACAATGATTAAATTAGGACAAAAATTTACCTCCATGTTAATCAATTCCTTATTACAATATTATAAAATTGCTTCTAAGTAAGAAATTAGTAATGACAGGCAAGTGACTTACATAGACTTTACATCTTTTATCTTCTTAATAAGGAATTCTCTCTTTTCCTTTGCTTTCTTGGATAAATTTTCCCCTCTCAGTATGTCGGCTACAAATGTTTCAACATCTAAACCATGAAATATAAGAAACAGGATACAAATTACAAAAAGAATCATTTTGTGGGGTGCGCACGCACACGTGTGTGTGTGTGTGTGTGTGTGTGTGTGTGTGTGTGTGTATGTGTAGACAAATCAGATGATTGTTTCTACACGTGTTAATATTTGTATAATTTGTTACAGTTATTTATCAATCCAAAGCATAACAGTAAAAGTATGTTTCAAATACAAAGTTGGACAAATCTGTTCATCACTTAGCTAATAAAATATGTATGCTCTACCTATGCTTAGCATAACAAAGGCTATTTGGATATCTGACATCATTGAACCAGAAAGCAGCACATGAGTTTTAATAAACTATGGTGCCCTACAAAACAAATTATCTTCTATAAAAGCAGACACCAAGCTTTTATGCATGTTACTATCATTTTATGATATTTTATAAGTTCCTGTATAAACAGCTCATTTACAATATTATATCAGTATAAGCTAATGTCTCTGGCAAGGGTCTTTTTTCCCTACTATAGTCCATTTTTAGGTATCTGCAATAGGTATATACCACGTTTAAAACTTTAAAGGAAAAAAAATTTTCATTCTTCCAGCCAAGAACTCCAAACCAAGCCCCCACTGTTCCCACCTGCTCCACCCACGCTGGCCACCCTCAATAACAAAGATAATCTGTGTGTAGTTTTGAGCGCTCTTGCTTCCTGCCTTGTTATGTACAACTACCTGAAATATTTCTTAAATAAAGATGTAGCAAAATAGATTTTCACTGTTTAAAAATGTACCCAAGAAACAAGATTTCTATGGCTTCATAAAACATTCCCTCATACCTTCTTTTTAAAAAAAGTTTGTTAAACGTCTAAATTATCCTGTTGTCTGGCTGTCTCATGTAAAATTTCAAGTCCTTGCAAGTTTGATTTTTATAATAATTCCATTCTTATTGTACATGAAATACTGTGCAACTTAATTTTATTTTCAGAAATTAAAGCACATTTTGAAATACATAGGATATCATAAAAAAATTTAAGTGGGCATGGTTACAAATTATCCATATTTCATATTGAAAGAGATGCATATATGCTTTACCTTCTTTTTACATAACTATGTTGCCTTCTAACTCAGACTGATACGAGATGATATCAAAGTCATATAATGACTCTCAACTGGACTTACAATTAACAATTTAAACCCTAAAATATGGGATAGAATGTTCATAATTGATTTTAAATTCTCAATTACAAAAGTATCTTGAGCCAATGAGGAAGGTTGATTAAACTGTTATACATTCATAATAAATGTGCAAAGGTAATTTTTCATTAAGTCAATATGTCGAGTGAAAGAATTAAAATTTAATCTTGGAATAATTTTGTTGAATAGCTTATGGTTTGAAGTCCATCAACAACTAATGTGGCAAAAATAATTAAAACAAAATGAAAGCAAAATGTCACAGGCTCTTTTCCTTGAGTTGCTGTGTTTTGAAGAGAGGTACATAGAGGCATAATCCAGAACCTGTGCAAATTAGACACAGACTTCTAAAGTGAGTTTAAAACAATGAAATTTATGAAGAAGCATGCTCCTCTATGCTCTTTAAATTTTGTATCCACAGGAGCACGCAACCTTTGGATACTCAGCCATTAGTATAATGGAAAAGACCAGTGGCTCCGCTTATAGTAACTCTTCTGAGACAGTGTAATAAGGGAAGAAGTAACATTTTCTACTGCTAATTCTTTCTTCCTATCCGTCTCAATGCTTGGGAGAATCACTGGCACAATGACTGGTGAATAGTCTGCTGAATGTTATTTTCACTCACTGTCTTTAATTCCTTCTTCCTTGAGTATTTAATTGCCTGTTTTACATTTTCATTATACAATCCAAATTTAAATAAACAGGATCAATTTTCTATCTCTGAAAGCATTAACAACAAATCACCCTCTAAGTTGTTTTCTTTAAAAGGTCATTTCAGTCCTATAAAAACGCAGAAAACAAAAAAGACTGCAGTACTCTATATAATATTCCCTAACACCCCCAAAAATGTTTTTAAAATACTGATTCATGCTACTACTTGATGTGAAAATATCTGCGTAGAGTGTGGAACTGTAGGGGAGAATTGGTATTTATCAAGAGGAGAAGAAATTCAGAGATTGGGTAAGGGAAAAGGTCTACATTTTTAAAGTAGTTTTTTTTTAAATGTACTTATTCCTAAGCTTTTTCCAGAAAAGTATTTAAGACAACTAAAATTATCTAATAAACTTGGACTCTTTTGGTAACTATTTCTCAAACGAGACACGGTGAGAACAGGAACTGCTTTGCTGATTTGGGGAGAGGGAGTTCCCTCCCAAACAACTTTAAATTGAAAGCAGTTTCTGCGATAATCTTAGTTTGTTAGTTGTCCACAGACTTGGTTTGTAAGCTTTTAAAATCTAAGTTATTTCTTAAAATCTTCCTTTTGCCCTTTTCTCCCCGAATCAAAAGAAACCAGCCTCTCACACCGCACAGGAGTGCCTGGATATGCTGGCGATCTCCACCCGGTGCCTTCACCGCTCCTGCTCCAACCGCAAAGACAGAGAAGCGCGGGACACGGGTTACCAGGCTTTCCTGGGAGATGTTCCAGATGTGCCCTCCAAGAAACGCGACTCTCCACTCGGAGTCTTAAACCCCAGGGTTCCCGTCAAACGATCAGAGAGCAGGGAAAGCTGGGTTGGGGCAGCGCCCTCACTAGACAAATAGGGCTGGATCTGCGGCTTTGTAGCTCAGAGTCAGGGTAATATTTCAAAAGCAAGCAATAAAAGTCTTGGATGAATCAAGCGCTTCTCTGGCTGGCTGGGAAAGAGATCTGAAGCTTTTTATTGTGCTCTAAACAGCCCTGCATACGGTAAACTAGCAAGCGTGGTAAACTAACAAGCACGTTAGCCCTCTTCGACCTTCCTCTAGTCTAGGGGGTCAGGTCCCTCTGTTAGTATGTAGATTTCAGTGATTCCTGACTGCCTGTAACTCTGGGAAACACCACAGTTTGATTTCAAGAAAAGGTCAGCCTCGCTTTGCCTGTTGGCCTAGTTTTTAAAATTCCTCTTCCTAGGAAGGAGGGACTCCACTCATACACTCAGGGGCACACCCGCCACTGGAGACAGGCAAAGAGGCCCACCAGGTCCTACCAGTGCAGGCGCTGGAAAGGGGACGCCCCAGTGCACCAGGTCGACCACTCCCATTCCCTGCTGCCGGTCTGCAGCCAACTGGATCGCAGGTCTGCACTGCTTACACTTAACTCCATCACCCTCTGTCCCTCAAGTCATCATCAGGATAAACTTGGAACCGTGAACTAAGCGTGATGATTTTTGCTCCTGGTAACACCTTAACATTGTCAAGATTAAACCTTATCTGATGATACAGCTATAAGGATCTGGGGGAGAAGTCCGCTGGAAAAAAATCAGATTTACAACTGCTATAGATAAATATTAAGGTCTGGAAAAAAAATTAAACGATGACATGTTCTGGCTCAGTAATCCTTAAGCAGTTTTAAGTTAACAGGAACCTCTAAATAGCCATCATGACCCCTAAGAAGATACAAACACTTAACACAACCAGTTACTGAACAGTAGGTACTCCAATTTTCCTTCTTTTGTGTGTATGTGTGTACATACCCTCTAAAAAAACTGCCATCCATTCTTCCTCTAGAGTCTGGTTGTTGGGGCAGGTGTATAGCACAGATGCAGAACCACACAAGGTCAGAAGAGTTCTAAAAATCCTACAAATGATAAACTCTTCGCTTCTTGAAGTGGAGTATATAGCACAGGTTCCCAAACTTGAAAAGAGCTGAGGTTTGACCACTTGTTCTCACCATCCCCCACCACCAAACAGCCCGGAATGATACTTGCAGGCTGAAGGTTGTAAACAAGTCACAAATGTAACACCCTGTTGTCTTCCTGCCTAACCCCCCAACAACCCATTACCTCCCTGCACACACATATACAACACAGCTTCTGTGAAGGCTTGAATTATGTAGGAAAGAGGGCAAGAATTGGGCTAAACCTACCATTTGTTCAGCCTCAGATCAGTCAAATAAATGCAAAACCGATCAGCACTCCAAATGGCTTTACCACTTAATTCTACTTCTCTCTCCACTTTATGAACTGGGCCAGATTTCTCTTTGTATTCACTAAGATGTGCTGCCAACAAATTTCATGTGGGAAGGATCCTAGTAGAATGTAAGCTGCTTTGGGGGGAGGAGGAAAACATTCTCTTCTTCTCTTTTAAAGCAAGGTATGGTCTGACCAAACAGTTACTGATGAAAACATAAAAATCAATTAAACTGGGCACATGCAGATCAATGGACCCAAATGCCCAAAGATGGAAAATGGATAATTGAAAAGTTATTGATTGTTCTAATCAATGTCTTTCCCTTGATTACCTAGCACTTTTATAGGTTATGGATGAAGTGTGCAATTTTCAAACATTCAAAAAGAGACATTTTGAACAGGTGCAGGAATTCTTACAGTACAATGGGTAAAACACACGTGAGTCTTACAATCTACTCATCTGACAGAATTTTCAAAATTGGCTTTGGAAACTGAATGATTTATTTTGATAGAAAGCTGGGCTGTTGAAAGATAGGGTTGAACATCTTTCAACCTCTAAAAGATGACTCTTGATAAATAGCAGCTTACAATAATCAAAATCTTTTTACCACACATTTTCAAAGAAACCACAGTGAATAACACATTAGTCTGAGATTTACACTATATTCACTGTTAGGCAGCATCTATTGTAATGTGTTCAGAATGTGATTCAAAAAGAAATGTAAACTCAGTGGAATGAAAAAGATAGACTTGGCTTTAATTGAAAAAGACAAACTAAGTGAATAATGAGTATATAAAACCTAGCCTATGCCACTTTTATCACCCATATATGACACTTAATCTTAAATTTATGAGAGACAACTGAACTGTGTTTCAAATCACCAGAGGCTTTTCTACAGTGTTGTTTCTGCCTCCTTTCTAGTAATACTTTAATGCTGGTAACAGCAGAGCTAAACCCACCTGGAGATCTTTCATATACTCTTCATTTTTAGTATGTTTATTCTTTTTAAAGAAAACCAGTGATAATTTGGATTAACTATAAAAACTATGAATAGTATCAAGAGCCTTATTCAGTAATCTGAGATGAAAATTCTTTCAATAGGAAGTCATGCAAGAGATCCCCTCCCAAGAAAAAGTCAGATATTATATGCTATCTTAATATATAGATATTAAGAGAAATAGGCAAATAGTTTTCTTAATGGCACATCTTAATTCACTTATATTATGTGGCCATACAAAAAATCTCCATAAACTTCTAATCTTTTGATTTACAAACACATTCCTATCTCTAGAAGAGAAAAATCTTAGCGATTCATAGATTGATTTCGTTCTGAGATTAAATGTTCTCTTATCAGCTGTATGCTCATTAGTTATTGCTGCCAAAATGGGACAGGTTTGTCCTTGCTCTGTAGGAAAATCCAGGTGCTAAAGTAGTAGGTGACTACTGGGGACTCAGTAGGTGGCACTCTTCCCTTTACATACTTAGCTAATGCCACAGAAGAAAGTTATGGGACACTAGATACACCATAAATAATTCTCTTGGGAAAAATAAAACCAAAATGTTGACCAAATTATAAATGGAAATTGGAAAAGTAGAAATCAAACCGTACTATACTCAAGATTGAAGAAATCTGCCTCTATTTCGAATGAATTGCATTCTTTACCTAGTAACCCTAAAGGGATTATGGATTATAATATGTGATGGGGGGGAATCTGAAAATTCCCCAAATGGAAAAATGCAGTATTTCTTATCAATTTTTGTTCACAGCCATGTGAACAAAATCTCAAGGTCACTCTGCAGAAACCATATAAACACTTTATTTCTTATTTGTTTCGTTTGGTTTGAATATTTCAGAGCACTGACGACCACTATTTTTTTCTTTTAACCTTGGTTTAATTTCTAATTTAAAAGGAAAACAACATCTATCATTTTGCTGTCTTAAAACAAATGAATGAGACTATCTGATTTCAAACCACTAACCAACCAATATTCAAAGGGTGAGTAAGCAAATGAAAGGAGATGGAGGCTAGCTGTTCCTCTCACTTTCTTGCCTGTCTGGGGGAGAAAAACTCAAATAAATCAAGATTATTCTTGCTGTTCATCCTAGTCAAAACATTTGGAAGTGAGAGAAGATTAAATGGACTAGTTTGGGGATTATCCTCGGATTTTAATTATCCAGGTTAAACCTTTTCTTCCACTGTAAGGGGATGGGGGAGTGAAAGGTTGCCTATAGTCCATATGGCAGCTCAAAACTTGCTTTTAACAATACATTTCTATAAACCCTTTTCTATACATGTGACTAAAAGAATAATTCAACACTCAACATGTTAAGTATAGGTTTTCAAGATTTAATATACTGATTTCACAGAATATATAACAGCCAAACTATATAGCCAGTTTTTCAGGGTATCATTAACTTGAATTAAAGAATGACAACCTTTTTTTTTTTTTTTTTTTTTTTTTGATTTATATATAAAATTTTTAAATTAATAAATAATAAATGCGGGGCACGAAAAAATAAATTGTAGTGAATACAG
>CAUYRH010113687.1:0-10101 GCA_963574655.1 Perodicticus potto | reverse complement strand
GAAAAAGAAGGGTAGTAGGAAAAAGCCTGATATTTCAGGAAACTCCAACAAGCTTAGTGTTGTGCATTAAATTTAATGGAGGTGCGCTCGGCACCCGTAGCTCAGTGAGTAGAGCCCCAGCCACATACACCAAGGTGGTGGGTTCGAGTCCAGCCAGGTCCTGCTAAACAACAATGACAACTGCAACCAAAAAGTAGCCAGGCATTGTGGCAGGCACCTGTAGTCCCAGCTACTTGGGAGGCTGAGGTAAGAGGATCATTTGAGCCCAAGAATTTGAAGTTGCTGTGAGCTATAAGCCCATGGCACTCTACCCAGGGCGACAGAGTAAGACTCTGACTCAAACAAAACAAAACCTTCCAATTGGTACAAATGTCTCCAGTTAGCCCGTCCTCAACTCTCCCCAGCCTTCTCCAAAAGTAAAAAGAGAGGAGAGGTGGAGAAAGAAAAGGAAGGGAGGCCTTTGATGTTTCTTTAAACTTGCCTTCCCCCATATTAATAATTCAGATGGAAGGATCTACTTGTATAATTTCCTAGGGCCCCAGGCCAGAAATAACCATACTTAGAGGTAAATTGCTACTAAGCTAGTATTATGTTGCTTCTCCTTAACATTCAGATGCTATTTACACAATGGGACTCATCTCCTGTTTCTTTTGTTTTTCCTTCTTTGTCTACTTTTTCCCCCTGCCTTATTTCATTTATATTTTGTGTTGCAAGTTTTTCTTGAATCCACTTATCTGAGTCATTGGTTTATTTTTCTTATCAGAAACTTTTGCTAAATTCAGTTAGAGTAAAGGAATTTTTTTGTCGTTGTTGATTTTTTGTCCATTTTCTCTTGCCATTGTAAAGTTTTCTTGTTTAAAATGGCCTTCTCCTGTCCCCAGCTCCCAAGATAATTAATTTGCTTTGCCTATTTATCTTTATGAGCTTTATGTACAAAGAAAATTCTTTGTGCCCACTCTTATTCTTTAGATAAAGCTAAAGTTGTGGTACAGGAGAAACAGAATTTATACCTTTATAAACCTCAAAGATAATTATGAGAGGAGAAACTGTTGTTTGTGAACCTAAGAAGTGAAACTGAGTCCAATGGTTACTTATTATAGAGAGATCAATTTTAGAGCAAAAAAGACAAGAAACCAAAGACCTTTCCAAAGAGGAGCTGCTTTAAAGTTGGGCTTTCAACCTTTGGATATGTTATGCAATGAATTTTCTCATGCACTGTTAGGTTGTTGAAGCAAATATTAAAATATTACCCGAGTGGCTGAGGTAGATCACTTTCCTCTTCCAACACTCAGATTCTGCTAGTCTCTCAAGAGTGGTTGTTTTTAGGATGGGTGCAGTGGCTCACGCCTGTAATCCAAACACTCTGGGAGGCTGAGGTAGGTAGATTGCCTGGGCCCACAGGTTCGAGACCAGCCTGAGCAAGAACGAGACCCCGTCTCTAGAAAAAAAAAAAATAGCCAGGCATTGTGGTAGGCACCTATAGTCCCAGCTACTAGGGAGTCTGAGACAAGAGAGTCTCTTGAGTTGAAGAGTTTGAGGTTGCTATGAGCTATGATGCCATAGCACTCTACCAAGGGTAACAAAATGAGACTGTCTCAAAAAAATAACAAAAAAACCCCCACCAAAATCTGAATTCTTCCCTTGGTATTTCCCATCTACTCTACTTTCTGAATTTCCTATTTTGTGTTATCACTTAGCAACAGGCTAATGAATGGCTCCTGTCCTTCATTTCCTTTAGCCATATGCTCACTCCCACATTCTATAGCATTTCCTCCTGCCAGTGAATCAGTCTTCTCCCATCACCACCACAGCCTCCTAGATAGTTCCTATGTCTCTGTGATTGTCCTCCTTAGACACATCTTTCATATAACCACATAAACGTGACCACCAGGTTTCTCTGCTTAAAAACCCTTGATTCTTGGTGGCACCTGTGGCTCACTGAGTAGGGGGCTGGCCCCATATACCGAAGGTGGTGGGTTCAAACCTGGCCTTGGCCGAACTGCAAAACAGAAAAGTAGCCGGGCATTGTGGCGGGCACCTGTAGTCCCAGCTACTCGGGAGGCTGAGGCAAGAGAATCGCTTAAGCCCAGGAGTTGGAGGTTGCTGTGAGCTGTGTGATACCACGGCACTCTACCAAGGGCGATAAAGGGAGATTCTGTCTCTACAAAAAAAAAAAAAAAGTCCTTAATTCTCCCCATCACTCACAAGGTCAAGTCCGAGCCTTCTGAAATGATACATTGAACTCTATGATTTGGCTCCTATCTGCTCTTCCAGTGTTGTCTCACATGTCCTTGTACTTCCTTATTCAATGATAGCAATTTAAGGAAGGTGGCATTGATGTACAGCCTTGAAAAAAGCATTTTTTTAAATTATTAACTAACATGTGTGACAAACGCCTGCATTCTGTACTTGAGCTTTACCCTCTCTCCCCCCTTCCTTTTTATTATTTTTGATTAGCCCAAGGATAATGATGATGACAGACTGACTCAGTGAAGGGCTGAGAGAGGGTCAGAGCTGATGTTGCACACATTAGACAGATGTCCAGAAAATAATAATACTAGTGGAAAGTCAAAGTAATATCATGTCAAAATACCTGAATCAAAAATTCTCACTTTGGTCAGGTGTAGCATCTCACGCCTACAATCCTAGCACTCTGGGAGGCTAAGGCAGGAGGACTGCTTGAGTTCAGGAGTTCTAGACCAGCCTGAGCAAGAGCGAGACCCCATCTCTACTAAAAATGGAAAAATTAGCCAGGCATTGTGGCAGGCATCTGGAGCCTCAACTACTTGGGAGGTTAAGGCAGGAGGATTCCTTGACCCCAAGAGTTTAAGGTTACAGTGAGGTATCAATGTGTCACTGCACTTTAGCCGGTATGTCAGAGGGAGACTCTGTCTCAAAAAACAACAACAATGGCTTGGTGCCTGTGGCTCAACGGGCTAAGGCACCAGCCACGTACACCTGAGCTGGCGGGTTCAAATCCAGCCTGGGCCCGCCAAACAACGATGACGCTGCAACCAAAAACAACAACAACAAAGAAGGATTCTTAGCTCCACACCAGTAGCTCAGTGGTTAAGTCAGTGGCCACATGCACCGAGACTGGTGGGTTCGAACCCAGCCCGGGCCTGCTAAACAACAATGACAACAACCAAAAAATAGTCGGGCATTGTGGTGGGCACCTGTAGTCCCAGCTACTGGGAGGCTGAGGCAAGAGAATCCATTAAGCCCAAGAGTTTGAGGTTGGTGTGAGCTGTGACGCCATGGCACTCTACCAAAGGGTGACATAGTGAGACTCTGTCTCAAAAAAACAAGCCTTCTCACTTCAGTGTATATATATGTCTTACTTCCGTGCCTATTCAAGCTGCTATATTCAGTTCAAATGAATATAGCCACAAATGTTGCTGACTGCCCCTAGCCTTCAAGATTCTCTGCTTAGTCTGCACCCACTTTGGGAAGTTTCTCTGGCCTCTCCCACCATCATCTTTTCGCTCTGTCACCATGGGTAGAGTGCTGCAACATGATAGTCACAGCAACCTCAAATTCTTGGGCTAAAGCGATCCTCCTGCCTCAGCCTCCAAAGTAGCTGGGACTGTGGGTTCCCACCACAATGCCCAGCTAGTTTTCCTATTTTTTTTTTTTAGTAGAGACAGGCTCTCCCTCCTGCTCAGACTCATCTCAAACTCCTCAGCTCAAGCATCCACCGGCCTTGGTCCGCCAGAGTGCTAGGATTACAGGCATGAGCCGCCACGCCCCGCCTGCATTCAATTTTTAAATGGGCAAAGAATTTGAATAGACATGTCTCCCAAGAAGATACAAGAATGGCAAAAAATCACATAAAAATGATGTTCAGTAAGGAAATACAATTCAAAACTACAATGAGAAACCACTTCACTCTCACTAGAATTACTATTTTTTTTAAAAGGGGAAATAACAAGCATAGGAAAGGATGTGAAGAAATTGAAAATTAGAACCCTCATATATTGCTGGTAGGAATGTAAAATGGTGAACCGTGTAGAAAATAGTTTGTTGGTTCTTCAGTAGGTTAAACATAGAATTACCATATGATTCAGCAATTCCATTCATAAGTATATACCAAATGAATGTTCAAACAAAAACAAGCACTGTTCACCATAGCCAAAGGTAGAACAATGCAAATGTCCATGAACTTATGAATGGATAAGCAAGATGTGATATATATCCATATGATGGAATGAAATATTTATTGTTCGGCTCGGCGCCTGTTGCTCAACGGGCTAAGTCGCCAGCCACATACACCTGAGCTGGCAGGTTCAAACCCAGCCCGGGCCTGCCAAACAACAATGACGGCTGCAACGAAAAAATGGCTGGGCGTTGTGGCGGATGCCTGTAGTCCCAGCTACTTGGGAGGCAGAGGCAAGAGACTCGCTTGAGCCCAGGAGTTGGAGGTTGCTGTGAGCTGTGATGCCACAGCACTCTATCCAGGGTGACAGCTTGAGACTCTGTCTCAAAAAAAAAAAAAAAAGAAAAAGAAATATTTATTGTTCATCCATATTATAACATGAATGAACCTAGAAATTATTATGCTAAGTGAAATAAACCAAACACAAAAAGCCACAAATGTATCATTCCATTCATATAAAATATCCTGAACAGTCAAGTTCATAGAACTAGAAAGCATGTGGGTGGTTAGCAGAGTCTGGAGGAAGGAGAGAATGGTGAGTGAATGGTTAACCGCTAAAAGGTTTTCTTCTGACATGATAAAAATGCTCTGTAACTAAGTACATAATGGTGATAGTTGCACAACAGTGTAAATGTACTAACTAAATGCCACACTGAATTGAATTGTACACTTCTTAAAGTGATACAATGGTGAATTTTATGTTCTGTAAATTTTACCATAGTAAAAAAACCCCACATTACAAAGCAATAACTAGAACTGGTTTTTATAGAAGTATATGCACAGAAAAAAAGGTATGGAAAGATAAATATCAAATACTCTTATTGTTCATGAACGGTCATATAGGACTAAGGTCCTAATTTTTCTATAGTAAGCCTGGATAACTTGAGTCATTGAGTCCTTGAGTCCTTATTTTGTTTTGTTTTGAGACAGAATCTTACTATGTCACCCTCGGTAGAGTGCTGTGGCGTCATAGCTCACAGCAACCTCAAACTCTTGGCTTAAGGGATTCTCTTGCTTCAGCCTCCCAGGTAGCTGGGACTACAGGTGCCTGCCACAACACCCGGCAATTTTTGTTGTTGTTGTTGTCATTGTTGTTTAGCAGGCCCTGGGCCAGGTTCAAATTGACTGCCAGCCCTGGTGTATGTGGCCGGAGCCCTAGCAGCTGAGCTATAGGCACCAAGCCAACTTGAGTCCTTTTTATTTTTTATTTTTTATTTTTTGTGGTTTTTGGCCGGGGCTGGATTTGAACCCGCCGCCTCTGGCATATGGGGCCAGGGCCCTAGCCTTTGAGCCACAGGCACCGCCCTTTGAGTCCTTTTAAAACATGCTGTAGGATAATATTTAATGAAAAAAGGTAAGTGTTCATCATATGTTTGTATGTTATGAAACCAAAATCCTTGGCTCGGCACCTATAGCTCAAGCGTCTAAGGCGCTAGCCACATACAGCAGAGCTGGCAAGTTCGAATCTGGCCCAGGCCTGCCAAACAATGACAACTACAACCAAAAAATAGCCAGATGTTATGGCGGGCGCCTGTAGTCCCAGCTACTCAGAAGGCTGAGGCAAGAGAATCGCTTAAGCCCAGGAGTTGGAGGTTGCTGTGAGCTGTGATGCCACCACACTCAACTGAGGGTGACATAGTGAGAATGTGTCTCAAAAAAAAAAAAAATACACATATTCCATAGGAAAAAAACCTACTGGAAGACTATATGCCAACATATTACTAGTGGTTATTTTCAATAGGGTAATTATAGGTAAATTTTATTTACTTTTTATAAAATATATAAATTCCTCTAGTGAATATGTATTACCTTTATAATCTGAGTTTTAAATATTTTTGAAAGGTTTTCCTTATATTGAACCCAAAATTCCTCTTACTAATTAGATGAAATCTTTAGCTGGGCAAAAATTGAAAGGTAGAGGTTAAAGATACCAAACAAGCTGGAATCTGGAAACTGTTAAAATGAAGGAGGAAGTGGGAGGAGGAGAACGTTCAGAGACCAGTAAGCACGTGCTTAACAATTTTTTTTTAAATCTCTTGCATAGCTAACTAGCAGAGTCAAAGATGTTGTTATTATTGTAGGGGAGAAGTGCCTTTCAAAAATGAGAAGGCAAACAAAGAAAAGAGAACAAGGGCATCACAAAATCATATTAAGAGGTACAGACTAAAAGTTGTTTGGCAATAGCTTGTAACACGGAGTGCCAGGAAGTTTAAAAAGAGCTCAGCCAAGGAATTAGAAAACTGTTGTCCAAACCTGTGGCCTCTGCCTACAGCTAGCCACTGGGTTGTGGGACAGATGGCCTGCTAGTATGATCTGTGGTCATGAAAAGGCCTTCAGAACGGGCCTGAGGAAATAGCAGTTGTGAGCAATCATGTAATAATAATAAAGACACCTGCATTTCTAATAATAACATTTACATGTACCTTTGTCATGCTTGGTACTATATATTTACTGTCCTAAGCATGTTAGTGTTTTAACTCATTTAATCCTTGCAACACCCCTAAAAAAGCAAGCAATGTTATTATTCCTGTTTTACAGATAAAGAAAAAGAAGCACAGGAAAGTTAAGCAATGTCTCCCATTACTAATGTCACAGAGCTGTAAGTGAAAGAACCCTTTCACATCCAGGCATCCTTATTCTGGAGTTCAGACACTTAACTACTTTGTTATGCTGACTCTACAGCCAACACTTCCCCTCAGGCAGTGATTCATAAAGTGTGTCTCTTCAAAACCTCTATGAGGGGGGTGGCACCTGTGGCTCAGTGAGCAGGGGGCTGGCCCCATATGCCAGAGGTGGTGGGTTCAAACCCAGCCCTGGCCAAAAACTGCAAAAAAAAAAAAAAACAAAAAACAAAAATTCTATGAGGTCAAAACTCTTCTCACAATAATAGTTAAGATTTTTTGTTTGCCTTTTTTATTCTCATTTTCTTATGAGTATACAGAGTAGTTTTGAAATGTGATGTGTTCATCACTCTAATAGCTAACAGAAAATGTGCTTGTATAGTCTTATTTTTTCTGGAAGTTTCTTTCTTTCTTTTTTTTTTTTTTGAGACAGAGCCTTACTATGTCGCCCTTGGTAGAGCACTGTGGGGTCACAGCTCACAGCAACCTCAAACTCTTGCGCTTAAGCTATTCTTTTGCCTCAGCCTCCCTGGTAGGTGTGAGTACAGGTGCCTGCCACAATGCCTGGCTATTTTTTGGTTGTAGTTGTCATTGTTGTTTGGCAGGCCCGGGCTGGATTTGAACCTGCCAGCTCTGGTGTATGTGGCTGGCACCCTAGCCTCTGAGCTATAGGCGCTGAGCCTTTTATAGAAGTTTCTAAGGTAGGTTCTTTGGAGTCCTGAAACCAAAAAGCTTGAGATGATTGCCCTAAGGTGAAGGAACATGGCTTCTAAAGAGATAATTAAGACTGATTACCAGAATTCATACATACAGCATTCAGTCAGTCACTCAGTAAATATCAATTGAGCACTACTTCTAGGTGTCATGCCAACCATGGGGATTGCAGTGGTGAGCTGAGTGGCATGGTCCCTAGACTCAGAGTTTAGTGCAATGGCCTTAAAACATTAGGGTGCATGGGAATCTCTTGGCAAGTTAATTAAAAATGCAAATTTGGGGGTTCCACCCCAGAGATACTGATTTATTTTTTAGGGAAGAGGATTCAGGAATTTTCGTTTTTGTACAAATGGTTCAGCTGATTGTGAAGCGAAAGAACCACACACTGAAAAAGACTGGACTAGTGGTTGTTTAGCATGATGAGAAAATTTAGGAAAACGAAAGCAATCACCTTATATAAAGACCTATGTGATTCCAGAAAGCAGAATAGATGCAGTACTAGAAGCTAACCTGAAGGCAGATTTCTACCTAATATTAGGGATGGTCATTCAGGTGAGGTGCTGTGAGCTCCCAATGATGGCAAATTTTGAGTCTCTGCTAGCAAGCCATCTCACAGATATTGTCAGAAGGATTCTCACATGCATTGGGTGTGACATTTTTCAATATGGCCTCTAAGCATGAGGACATTTTAACAAAAATTGATGAAAGCTATGACATAATAAGAAATGAACCCTTGGAATCTCCAAAGTAATAAGTGGATGCTGTAGGCTGGGAGCTCCTAGATAGCCTCAGGATGGGAATTGGATGCCAGGGGAACCCACCATGTGATTAGAAGGTTAAAATTTTTCAGCAGGCACCCCCCTCACTCCCATGACATGAGTGGAGCTGAAAGTTGATCACCAATAGCCAATGATTAATTCAAGCACACCTACATAATGAAGCCTCTGTAAAAACCATTCTTACTTCCATCAACAGTGGACAGTGTTTGGAGAATGTCAGGGTTGCTGAACCCTGAAGGGCAGTGTACCCTGAGAGGGTGTGGAAGCTCTGTACCCTTTCCCCAAACTGGACCTATGCACCTCTTCATCTGGCTCTTCATCTTTGTCCTTTGTAATATCCCTTCTGATAAGTATTTCCCTGATTCTGTCAACTGCTCTAGCAAATAACTGAACCCAAGAAGGGTGTCATGTGAGCCTCCACCGAATAGCCAATTGATCAGAAGTTCCAAAGGCCCAGACTTAACAACTGGCATATGAAATCTGTGACACTGAGCCCTTAAGTTGTGGGATCTGACTCTAACTCCAGGTAGATAGTGTCAGAACTGAAATAAATTGCTGGATACTCAGTTAATGTTGGGGAATTATTTGGTGTGGTCCCAGAAGCCTTGTGTTAAGAGTATAGCAGGGAAAAACACTTTGTTTTTTTTCCTAATACACAAAAGCTATTGAGTGATTTAGTGCACTGTTTTGTTTTGTTTTGTTTTGTTTTTAGAGACAGAGTCTCACTTTGTCACCCTCAGTAGAGTGCTGTGGTGTCACAGCCAACAGCAACCTCCGGCTCTTGGGCTTAGGCAATTCTCTTGCCTCAGCCTCCCAAGTAGCTGGGACTTCAGGCGCCTGTCACAACACCCAGCTATTTTTTTGTTGCAGTTTGGCCGGGGTTGGGTTTGAACCTGCCACCCTCTGTATATGGGGCCGGCGCCCTACTCACTGAGCCGCAGGTGCCACCCTAGTGCACTGAATTAACCATTAATTTTCTTCAACAAACTATGTCAACTCAAATAATAAAACAAATTCCAAAGCAAACACTTAGGCTAGCACAGACTATCAGGGCTGACCAAAGTTCAAGGACATTGAGGATAAGAGAATGAGGACTTTGAGAATGAGGAAAAAGTGGAAGCAGCTCCCTGAAGCTCCCCACATTCCTCATGAAGCTGCTCTCCAGCAGTCAGGCTGGAGAGCAGCAGACCCTTCTTCCTTTTGGGACCTTGGGAGAATTCATCACCTCAACTAACATCTTTGTTCTAGGTTTATATATTCTTTCTGTGCCACAGAAATATAACAGTTATGAAACCCCTATGAAGCATTTCATATGACTTAGCTCCTTCTGAGTTTCATTTCTTGCTGTGCTATTAGGCCTGCTAGAGATCTCAGCACAGCAAACCTAGCCATGGCCTTCATGTCTTATGTGGTCTTCATGCGTGAACATTAACCTTGAGAAGCAAACACTATTATCAGGAATGACTAAAATTAGAGTAATTTTATGATTCACTTTATATTTAATTGAGAAAATAGAAGAATGCAATTCAAAACTGTTTCCTCTTCCCCCAACAAAGCCACCTGGACCGAAGCTACCTGGACCTGTCACCTATTTACCTTCTCATCTGTTACAGGGGATGGCCTATGCTCACTGCCATCAAAAGTCAATCACCTTATTTGCTTACTGCACTCTAACATCTCTTCTTTTTTTTTTTTTTGAGACGGAGTTTCAAGCTGTAGCGCTGGGTAGAGTACCGTAGCATCACAGCTCACAGCAACCTCCAGCTCCTGGGCTCAAGTGAGTCTCCTGCCTCCGCCTCCCAAGTAGCTGGGACTACAGGCGCCCACCACA